>JAADXZ010000703.1:0-15115 GCA_023338055.1 Phytopythium mirpurense
GACCAAGGAGCCAAGCACTGAGATCGTAGTTAAGAAGTTGGACGAGAGTTTGGCGATGAGTGGCATGAAAGAACGAGCAGCAGGCATGGATAACGTGAAGTAATCGAGTGGATGAAACACGAAACGCTCTTGTTGATAAATACACTTTCGTGCGATCACTAGACTAGACCCTGCACTGGAATGACGGGATCGCTATCGCGCCCTAGTCGTCGTCCTCAGGAATCACGTGGAGGTCGTAGCTGGGCAGTTCAGTGGCAGCTTCAAGACGATCATCATTGTCCACCACCATTTGGTACACCGCCCGATTACGGCGAGACGCACGCAGCACGATCGGCTCACGAAAGATGCGATCCGGCCCGTAAGCGACTGCTTCTTTCTCGGAGCCTTGGGCGAGCGGAACCTCCTCCGGGAAGATGTACATGGCCCATCTATCAACAGGATGTAGGATCGGCTCTTCGTACTTGTGCATGAGGTTTTCGATAACAGTCTCGAGCGGAGCGTCCTCCAGGACGATAGTCGGCAAATCGTTGCCGTTGTAGTTGATGCCGATCTCGACCGTCCTGCGTTGACCACGTCGCAGCTCCCCACGCAGCAGCGCGTCCTCGAGAGCAACCAGATCGACCTCGTCCGCCATGGCCACGCGTTGCAACGTTGGATGCAAGCTGGATTTGGAGCTCTGTGGGTCCGTTGAATGTGTACTGTCAAGAACGTAGACAGACCAGCTAAATGCCGATTGAGTTGAAGTATAAAAAAATTATAAATCGTTAATGTACTTAACTGTACCATATATCATCTAAATCAAATCAGTTATTGCATTATTACTTTTTAAAGAGTTTTAAAAAAGCAAAAATATGTAAATAATAGGCATTTTGTTATTGCTTTTAATTGTATGATTAATACATAGTTATTTCATGATTGATATTATTTTAAAACAATATCAAATTCAATTCAAATAGATAACTCAACTAAGCAAAATTGAAAAATACAAATACAAATCGAAGATTTATCTAGCTACGATAAAATATATTTGTCTAACTACGTTAAAATAATTCAAAATACAATTTGTATAGAGCTCAAAGTATTGAAATAGCAAAATTTACAATTTCAACCAATCAATTTGATGCATTGCAGTTTCACCTAATCCATTAGATCGACAAAACCGAATTTGGACGAATAAACCACGCGGCAATTATAAAAATACAAAACGCATTATCATTTTAAGAAAATGATGCTGTACGATGAAACAAAATCAAGCGTGTACGAAATCTCGCCACTGCCAAAACAAAGCTGATAGATCTCGTGCACGAGCAACGCGAGGGCGCCAAAGTTTCCACATTATTTTTCGAAAATACGACAAAGTATACGCGTTCTTATCCGGTCACCTTTCCCTGTAGTTTGGGCGCCAATCCGGATGAGTTTGGGCTCTAGTTAGTTTGGGTGGGTCTACAATATTTGGAGTCAAAAACTGAACGTGTCCAGACTGGACCCAGGCAGCGCACCCAGCACATCGAGCGCGTCGACGGCGCTCGGGCGGCGGCTCGGATCGCGCTCCAGACACCTCGCCACGAGCTCCACTATAGGCGGCGGGCACTCGGCCGACAGCTCCGGCTTGGCGAGTCCGTCGGCGATGCGCTGGAGCAGCTGCGACGGCGAGAGGTCCGCGCCCTTGGCGTCCGCGTACGGGGGCGCCAGCGTGTCCAGCTCGCACAACACCACGCCCAGGGAGTACACGTCCGCTTTCCCCGAGTACTCGCGGCTTTGCAGCACCTCCGGCGCCGTCCAGTATGGCGTGTCGGTGCCTCTGTTCCCGTCGGACCGCTCGCTCGCCGTCCGTGCTCCGTCGCCGTCGTCGTCCGCGCAGCGTCGACGGCTGACGCCAAAGTCCGTCAGCTTGGCTTCTAGCGCGGCGGTGAGCAGCACGTTTCGCGTCTTGAGGTCGCGGTGGATCACGGCGGGCCGCACGTCGTGGTGGAGGTAGCAGAGCCCGCGCGCGATGCCGATCGCGATTCGGAGCTTCTCTCGCCGCCACGTGAGCTCAGCGCCGAACGACTGGAGACAGTGGTGCAAGTCGCCCGTCTCCATGTACTCGGTGACGAGCCACAGGTTGTGAAGCGTCGAGCTTGCGATGCCTAGGTAGCGCACAATGTGCGGGTGGCGCAGCGAAGCCGTGAGCAGGATCTCGCTCGTGAAGGCCTCCAGCGCGCCGGGCGTGCGCTTGCGCCGCCGCTTGAGCAGCCGCTTGGCTGCCACGCGCTGCTCGTGGAGGATGCACAGCCACACCTCTCCGCAGGACCCTCGGCCTATCAAGTGGTGGAACTTGAGGTCCGGGAAGGCGATGACCGAGCTGCGCACGTACGGACTCTCCAACAGCTTCTTCATTCCGTTCATCTGGTCAATCCAGCCGCCGGACCGATCGTTGCCAATGCCGAACTCGACATTTGGGACCATGGCGGGGAACGGGTCCGAGAACGCTCCGAGAAACTCGGCTTCCGGGCTGGGAAGGCCGGAGGAGTCGGGTGTCAGCACTGTTGCCGACGAGCTGGTCTTGTCCTCATAGTTCGGTAGGTGCGTGAGGTCTGTCGATCGCCGCCACCGGCTGAAGACTCGACACTGGGTCACTTTGCGGTATCGAAACCCGACGGTGGCGAGCAGTAAAACCACAATGGCCGCAACTGGGAGAGCCACAGTGAGCCAACCTTGAGAGGACGAGCTCTCCTGAGCAGGCTGGGACACTCTCTGCAGCCACGACGTCACGAGCTCTCCTGCTACTGGTCGACACCACCTTGACATTGTGTCAGCGGAGTACGCGGCGCAGGGAATTACCATTTCGGGGAGTGAAGCACAGCTCCCGGCAGCGCTGTCGCTACTGGCGGCGCTGTCGGTCACTTGGAGTGCAAAGAGCGACTGCGAGTGGCTGCCTGAAGGCGACCCCATCCAGTGGTACACTCGAGGGTTCGGGACGGTGTCTTCGCTCACGCCTCTGGCCCAGATCGCCGCCGGCGCTGTTGTAGTTGAAGTTGATACGATCGATCCGGCGCCATCACTCACTCTCACCGCGCAGCGAGAAGCGTTGACCAATGTATGGTGCTCATTGCATCGAGCAGCGCGGTGCCAAAACGGCGCGCTTCCGTCACTTTGGGAGCTGTTGGAGGTTGACGCCAATGATGTGCACGTCTGAGTAGTGCATCCGGCATCTTGGACTTCTGCTGTGGAAGACATGAGGTCGCCCATGCTGCGGCCGCACTCCGCGTAGACTTGCGCCACCGTGCCATCGTTCGCCAATACATACCCGAAATCCCACAGCAGCGCGCGTTGGAGCAAAGGCGGCAGATCGGAGAACTGCAGCGCAAATTTGTTCAGCCGCTCCTCAACATCTTCTGGCAGCGCCGTGAGTGCGAGCGCCTCGATGTCGTCGCCAGCAACGTGGTGTCGGTAAAACTGCTGCGATAGATCAGATGACCGACCATCGAACACGAAACCCGGGTTGATGGCGACCCCGGACCCGTCTTGCACCGAAGCGTAGTTGCTGCTGCTGGCGCTGCTCTCGACCACCTCCGATGTCGTCCGCTCTGCCTTGACCGCGGTGTCAGTATCGAGCGATTCAACGTACTCGTGAAGCCACCGCGTCAGCAAAGCAGAGCTCTCGGGGCGACACCAGCGGTCGCTTGAGCTTGCAGTGTACGGAGTGCACGGGATAATCACCGTCGACGCCGCCGCACACACGTCCCCTGGCGTCACACTTTCCTTGGTCTTGCTGACCTGGTTAAGATCGCTTGCGCTGTGAATCGCGAGGATGGAGGACGCTGGTCCGAGCACAGCATCGTGCCTCCAGACAAGCAGGCTGGGCGCGACGGTGCGCTTCATCATCGGCCCGTTGCCGGTCGACCAGATCGAGGCGACGTCCGTGTTGGCAGCTGCGCCAACACTCGTGGCCGCACACTTGATGAGCGACTCGAGTCGGCCCATCGGCTTACACTGCTGCGAGGCGGTCCACGAGTGCGTCGACGTCGGCGAGGAGGTAGAGCAGGTGAGCGACGAGCAGCTCGCGTCGGCCATCTCGTCTGGAGAGAGGGCAATGGCCGCCATAGTTGACGCGCGCTCGCAGTCCGTGCGAATCGTCACCAGCTCTCCGTCGCCGGACGCGCTCGGAACGTAGCCCGCGTCCCATAGCACGGCGCGTTGCAGAAGTGGGGGGAGCGCGTCGAAGCGGAGCGAGAAGCCGCTCAGTCGCTCGGCAACGTCATCCGGCACGCCATAATCTGGCACTATCGCGTCTGCGTCGGCTGTAGCTGTAGGTGCAGAGGACCCGTTCCCCAGCGCCTGCTCATGCCAGTAGAGCTTGTAGTAGAGCGCGACAAAGTCAGAGGGCGAGCCACCTGCGGTCGTCTCGCGAGAAGACGCGGGCGGCACAAGCAGCTGGAGCGAGGCGGCTGCGAGGATGGGGGCGCAGAGTCGTCGACGCATAGTGGATAGTACTCGCGCGCGGGGGCAGGGCGCGCGAGAAGGTGCGGCCGCCGAAGGCGTAGGCACTCGATCGTGTGCGCCACAGCGGAGCCGGCAGGTTGGCGTGTGTCCCGCCCGCGTGGCTCCCCCCTCTTGGCGTCCGAATCCGGACCGGAAGCCTCGCCCACCCGCGCTAGCCGTTGCAACCGTGGGCTTTATCCGTCTCCTTCTGAAGCGCATCCATGGGATCGCCACGACGACGTCGTTGCTAGTGGAAAAAGGAGAAGCCTAGTCAGACCGCTGGGCTTCTTCTGGGCACTGCTCACTGGCCTGACCCGTTGGCGTGGCCTGGCATGCATGCTCCTTCTGCGACGCTTCCCCCCGCCTTCTAGCGTCGCGCCGCTTCCATGGATGCGTCAAGGCTGTCCGTAATTCGCCTTTTGATCATGCCGAAGGTTGGGTCAGCGGTTGAAGGAGCGGGTTGGTTGAACAGGGAGGCGAGTTGAAGAGTTGGTCCATACAATTTGCTAGTGAAAAACGCCACGCGAGCCTCGGTTGTCGGAGCGAAAGGGCGCTGGTTCAACGCAGGAAAGGTCCCAGTACCGTGGCGAGACAGGCGGTGGCAATGGAAACAAGAAGCGAGAAGGAAAGGACACCCACCCGAGGCAAGGCAAGGCAAGGCAAGGCAAGGCAAGGCAAGGCTAGGCAAGGCTAGGCAAGCTGTTCTTTTCGTTCATAGGTATTGCAGTTTTTGCCAAGGCACAGAGACGGCAAGCGACGGTAGGGAGGAGACGGATGTACATGCTGTGCGGGACGGAGCACGAGCGGAATGGAGCACGAACCGGAGCGCGGGTCGAAGCGGGTTGACGCGCAGCGTGCTTGCTCACTTCTTCTGGTGGTTGATGAAGCGCAGGGCGAGCAGCGCGAGGACGCGCAGCGCGGCGATCATGATGATGTTGATGGTCATGTAGTAGCCGATGTCGGCGTAGCGGATGTCGAACACGACGTCCAGGTACGCGCGGATGGGGATGCTGCCGATGTGCGCCGGCGCGTTCTCGAGGATCTGGCAGCCCGCGGGGTAGGCGCTCATGTCGATCGTCGAGTTGGTCTCGAGCGCGTACATGACCTCAGCCAGCTCATTGTCCGAGCACTCGCCGAAGAGCAGCGCCGAGAAGAGCATGAGCGAGTAGCGCTGCGGCGTGATGTCGAACAGCCACTTGTAGTTGTGCGGGATGGAGCTGGCCGGCGGGTTGAAGCCCATGAAGAGTACGAAGATGGAGTTGAAGAGCACGCCCAGTAGCGCCGCCACCTCGACGCTCGGCATGGCGAACGACAGCAGCTGGCCAAGGTACACCTGGCACAGCACGTGTAGCGTCATGTTGAGCCAGTAGAAGGCCCAGCGGCCCAGACCTGTGAAGCCCGCCATGAAGTAGAAGATGGCAGAGAAGAGCAGGCTCGCGAACGCCGTGTACGGGATCTCCACGGCCGTGAAGCCGATGAAGTACCAGAACGAGTTGTACGTCTGCGACGCGCGCTCGCGGTAGAAAGACTGACGCTCTTCGGACGCCACGGGCACGGCGCTGTTGAGTGCCACGATGCCCAGGAACGCCGTCGTGCAGAACACCATACCGAGGCCGCTGTTCACCTCCTGGTATGTCTGATAGTTGGCGCCCACGAACACAAGTCCGAAGAGCACGCCCATGAAGATGTTGACGGCCATGCGCGTCCAGCTGTACGTCGGCAGGCGCCAGTAGATGCGGAAGAAGCGCTGCAACACCATGCGGGCTTGCGTCAAGCTGCTCGACGCGCGCTTGGCGGAGAACGACAGCGCCGACTCGCCCGACGCAGGACGAGACACGCCCTCCTCGTTCAGCTCGCTCTCCATCTTGATCTTCAGCGGGCTCTGCTGGAAACGGTCCACGAAGTCCACGTCCGTCTGCACGTTGTGGTCGACGCCAGCACCGATCACCTCGAGCATCCACGTCGCTGGATTGTAGTCTCCCTGGATCGCCGGTACACCCGGGATCTCCTCAAAGTAGGTGATCAGGTTCGACGCGCGCTCGCCCAAGTCTCCGAAGAAGACCGTCTCGCCACCGCGCTTGAGCAGAAGAAGACTGTCGAACAGCATGAACACTTCGGTCGACGGCTGGTGGATCGTGCACAGGATCGTGCGGCCAGAGTCGGCGACCTTGCGGACACCGTCCATGATAACCTTGGCGGCGCGCGCGTCCAGACCACTCGTCGGCTCATCCAAGAAGATCACGCTCGGCTGCGCCGCGAGCTCCACGCCGATCGTCAGGCGCTTGAGCTGCTCGACCGTGCAGCCGCGCACGCAGTAGTCCGCGATGGGGTCCAAGTCTAGCAGCTCGAGGCACTCCTGCACCGAGTCGAGCTTCTTCTCCGTGGCCACGTCGCTGCCTTGGCGCAGGAAGGCGCTGAACGTGAGTGCCTCGCGGATCGTGGCGGCGTCCGAGTGGATGTCCATCTGCTCGCAGTAGCCCGTACTGCGGCGGATGGCGAGGTCTGTCGCGGGGAAGCCGTTGAGCAGAATCTGGCCACGCGCCTTGCCGCCCGTCTTGCGGCCGGCGATCACGTCCATGAGCGTCGTCTTGCCGGCGCCCGACGCGCCCATGAGCGCCGTCATCTTGCCGGGGCGAGCGAAGCCAGAGATGCCCTTGAGCAGGTCCTTGGTCACCTTCTTGTCCTTCGGGTCCGGCACCGTGTACCACAGATCCACGAACGCGACGGTGACCGGCACGAAGTTGCGCTCGCGCGTGTGACCCGCCGCCGTCGACGTCATCTGGAGGCGCGTCTCGGCGCTCTTCTCGAACTGCTTGGGGGTCGTCAGCGCCTGGTAGTTGTCGTCCCCGTTGGCGGCCGCGATCTCCTTGCGCGTGGGCGGCACGATGTTCTCGGGCGTCTCGATGCGCTTGAACTCGAGCGTGCGGTACGCAAGCAGCATGCAGAAGACGTACACGACGACGTTGAAGATGATGCCGTAGTAGATCCACGAGCGGTCCGTCTGGATGTCGAAGAAGCTCAGGTAGTACTCGCCCATCTTCATACCGTACTTGGCGCAGTAGTCGGTGCCCTCGTACAGGCACTGCTCGAAGCGCTCGTTGCGGTACTGGCTGATGGCGAGGCTGCGGATGCCCCACGAGATGGGGTCGAGCCAGTATAGCCAGATGAAGTAGTCGGGCAGGTTGCTGCGCGTGACGACGAAGCCCGCGAAGAGGATGGCGATCAGCAGCGAAGTCATGGCCAGCGGCTTGGCCACGTGCACGTCCGTGGTGGCGCACGCGATGTAGAAGAAGAAGGCCGAAAAGGTGAGGTTGGTGAGGAACAGGATGAGCTCGAAGAGCAGGTAGGCGCCCGCGGTCGCCACGAAGCCGCACATCCAGTAGACAAAGGACCCGAAGACGAGGCTCTCGACGATCGTCAGCGGGATCTGGCTCACCGACATGGACACGACGTACGAGGACGTGCGGTAGAAGTTGGCGCGCCGCTGCTTGTAGAAGACGTCGCGCGCGGCGAAGTACACGGGCAGCATGGGCGTCTGCGCGAGCGCCAGGTACATGATGGAGAAGAAGATGATGCCCATGACGACCTGCACGTCCGAGAAGTCGAACTGCCAGAAGACGCTGGAGTACAGCAGGCCCATGAGCACGAGCAGCACGGCCTTGCCGCGCAGAAAGGCCTTGTTGCGCACCGTCACCATGACCTGGCGGCGCATGAGCGTGGCTGTGCTGGCCCAGAAGCTCTGCTGGAACTCGGGCACCGGGTCGAAGTGGTGCTCGGCGTCCTTGATCCTCGCCGGGTCCAGCGGCGTGTTGAGCGCCGCCAGCATGTCGGCGTGCACGCGCGAGCGCGCGAACCGCTGGGCGAAGTCGCTGGCCGTGCGCGGGTGCTTGGCGTCCACGAGCGCGGCCTCGTACTGCTTCTGCTTGTCGGTGCTCAGGTCCACGAGGAAGTCGGCGACGTCCCGGTTGGGCGGGCACACAAAGCCGAGCTCGCGGAAGTAGTCGACCACCTGCTCGCGCGGGCCGTGGTACAGCACCTCGCCCGCGTTGAGCAGCAGCACGCTGTCGAAGAGCTCGAAGACCTCGGGCGCGGGCTGCAGCAGCGACATGACGATCGTCTTGCGGAACGTCTTGGCCAGGCTGCGCTGCGTGCTCACGATGTCGAAGGTGGCGGCGCTGTCGAGGCCCGTCGAGATCTCGTCCAGCATGCACGCGGCCTTGTTGCCGAACTCCATCTCGCCCGTCGTCACGCGCTTGCGCTCGCCGCCCGAGATGCCGCGCATCATGTTGTCGCCCACGACCGTGTCGGCGCAGCCGTCGAGCCCCAGCTGCTGCACCACGAGCTCGGGCATGTGCGCGTTCATGGCACGCGCGGCCTCGAGCGCGCGCTGGTTCTCTTCGGGCGACCCGTTGCAGAAGTGCTGCGCGAGCGCGCGGTCCGTGAGCGCCGCGCCGCCCGAAAAGGTGTGCGCGAACTCGAGCGTCTCGCGCACCGTGAGCATGGGGAAGTGCGTGTCGCGCTGCGTCACGTACGACACGAGCTGCGGCAGCTTGCGCGCGAGCTGCGACTGCGGCGTGCCGTTGTACGTCACGTCGCCCTCGAGCGAGACGTTCTTCTCGATCGGGAAGCGGCCGCCCAGCACCTTCATGAGCGCCGACTTGCCCGACCCGGGCTGCCCCAGGATGAGCGTCATGGAGCCCGGCTGCAGCACGCCGCTGAGGTTCTTGAGGATCTGCTTGCGCACGACCGTCTTCTTCTGCCCGCAGCGCCCGTACTTCTTCTTGAGGTGGTTGGCGATCGTCGGCAGCTCGGCCTTGGTGTCGCCCTCGTCCGCCACCACCAGGTCCGCGCCCAGCGACAGGTTGTGGAAGCGCACCTCGAGCTGCGGCAGCGCCTGCCCCAGCGCCACCTCCATGCGCGACGCCACGTGCCGGTGCAGCGCCTGCGGGCCGTGCGCCATCAGGTCGCTCGCCGAGTCGTACGCGATGGCGGGCGACGGGGGCGGCGCCTGCGACGACGTGGACGCCGACCGCGCTCTCTCCTCCTCGGTCGCCATATTGGCTCAGCCAGCCAGTCAGTCAGTCAGTCCGTCCGTCCGCGAGCTCAAGTCAGACAGCAGCAGCAGCCGCAGCACTGATCGAGTGCAGCGGTGGTGGTGGGTGGTGGTGGTACGGTGGCGGCGAATCGAGAAGTGGCGAGTCCGAGCAAGAGAGACGCAGAGGCGCGTGTGGCGTGTGCGCCAGCCAGAAGTGAGGAAAGGGGGCGAGGGAAGGGAACGCGACGCGAGGGCCTCGGCGAGCACGAGAAGCGCGCCGGTGTGAGGAGTGGCGCGCGGTCTGTCCCTCATCAAGCCAGCCAACGACTTGGTCTCTATAGACCAGCGCAGTGCAAGGTGTTGCACCGACGGACGACCGCCATGGTGACTGCCCCTACCCCCACCGTGATTGTGACTGTGACTGCGGGACAGGTTGCGTTCGTGCGCACCAGGTGTTTGCTGGGGTTGGCTCGAGTACTGCTATACGAGCAAAAATGGCTAATGTACTGAAGTAGAAAGTATACTATAACAGAGCCTAATCTCTAGATCGGCAGCTGCGCATGCCCCCGCATCATGTATCATGCATGGCATGCGCAGCTGGCAAGGCCAGCTACGCGTGATGGCATGCCGCCGAGATGGACTGTTAATGGCGAGCATCACTGGACCATTGAGTGCATGTCATCTTTATAAAATAGTACTTGCCAGGTGTGTTGATTTCTACCAAACAAATACTTTATATCAGTACTGCTATGCGGATCGCATTGTGTAGAAGCGGGGCAACATGGCAAATCAGCGCGTTGTGCTGTCGTGAGCGCCAAACTCGCGTTGTCGATTTTGATGAGGTGTTCGATCGACTGAAACCAACTGGTGGTACCTACATCAAAAAACAAAAACAGTAATATTGGGCAATTGCCTAACGATAACGTACTTTTTACTAAAATGTACCAACCTTCAGTAATTTCTATGAAATCCGATCTGGCTTTTTCCGTGACCACTTCAACAATCCCTGGCACAGGAGGAATACAGTACTGAAATAAAACAGCCTTGAGGAGGAGAAAAGGGAGAGCGAGCCGCTGGCGTGGTGGTCTCGCCGGGCATCCAGCGGCACGCACGGACCACCAGACGCTGGTCCGCAATGTGGATCCCGATCTGTTCATGTATTGCCAGTCTTGGCCGCCGAGCCAAAGTGAGTCAGTGAGGTTCCTAACCCGCTGGTCGTGATTCGCGTGGTCGTAGACAGAGGCCGGAAGTCTTCGTGGCAAGACCGCCACTGCCGCATCCATCGGACTCGGAGACCTCGGCCCAGGTGCTGCACTCCCAAGTTGGAACCAAAGGGGAGCTCGTCCCGCAGGCAGAGAAACAGAAACAGATAGCTCACTCCGTGAGAGAGTGGCCTGAGGCAACCTGGTGCCATCCATTCATTCGGCGCATGTGCACATGCAATCTTTCGAGCGCTGATCTGATCGCGACAGTAGTGGGCAACGCAATTGCATGCTGTACAGTACGGTACGGTACTTGGCACTGTAGGGAGCCTCGTCCTACGGTACTTGGGCAAAAGCAGCAGTTCGTAACGAACTTCGTTCGCCTGGAGCTGCTGCTGGAGCGACCGCGTCGTCTCGACCGAGCAGCTCTTGGTGAGCGCACTGCGCTCTACGGCGCCCGAGCAGCGACCCACCAGCTCCGGAGCCTTCTTGATCCGCTGCGGATTGGGCTCCGCGAATAGCGCGTGATCCAGCAGCTCCTGCACAGTCCTCGACCTCACGTCATGCCTCGATCATGCTGTGTATACATCCCCTCGCGCACGATGTAAGCGCTCAGGATCAAGGGCAACGACGCACGCACGGTCTTTGGGTGCGAGTCGGTCGCGTCCTTGAGCGCCACGACGTCCGGCGACGGTCTCGGGCGCGATCTCCACGCCCGCGCGCGCCGGGCTGTTGTAGACCATGACGGGCAGCCCGGCCTCCGCGACGGCCCGAAAGTGCTCTTAGACGCCGCGCTGGCTCGGCCGCGCGTAGCACGACAGGATGACGAGGCACGCGTCCGCGCCGTCGCGTGCGAGTCCGTGCCGGCGATGAACGGGCACGCGCTTGTCGGCCCACTTGTCCACCTCGGCGATGATCTGCAGCCGCTCCTCGTCGCTCCAGACAGTCGACGCCGCGGTCTTCTTGGTGCAATAGAAGGCTGTACGAGACCTGGACGTTGATGATGAAGTCGAGTGGCCCGCCGCAATGGGCCAGTCGAGTGATGAGATGTGGTCAGGTGGAAGATTCATTCAGAACTACATAGAACATATTCTTTGTTACAGGTAAATATGATAATTAATACGGACATTGATTTATCATTTAATTGCTAAATTATTTGCTAGAGGCCGTGGGCCATGTGGGCCGCCAACCATCTGGTTTCGCATCCAGTCAACCAATGTTGCTGAGCCAATTCTATTGGTTAAAACACCTTCATATCTTCAATTTAGCGTTTGTGATTCGTTAAAAACCTTCCATTTCCGCGACCTGTATCCATCCAAAAGATCCACCGCCAAGAGTCGCGACGTGAATGAAGCCCATCGCGCATCAAATCCACGCGATCACTCCAGACCCCACCTTGGAGGACAACATCCAGACCCACCACCATTATGTCTGCTCTGGCCACGCTCGTGCAGGTCGCCGCCGTGCTGGCGCTCACGTGGTGGGTGCTGGCGCGGTACCGCGACGATCTGGTGCCGCCCGCGGTGCTCGTGGCCGTCTTCTGCTCCTGGGCGCTCGGCTTCTTGGGGCTGCTGCTGCTGCCCATGGACATCACCGCCAACGGCCTGCACCCGACCGCGCAGTCACTTGGCGCCTTTTTGGACGCGTGGGAGCTGCTCTACTGGCTCACCTTCCTGCTCAGCTGGCTCGTGCTGCCCCTCCTCGCCGAGCTGCGCCTGAGCGGCGAGTTCTCGCTCAAGGCGCGGGTCGCTGCGTCGCTTCGCAGCCTCGTGCTCCACTGGTCCGTCCTATCGGCCGCGGCGCTCGTGGTTGCGCTGTACCTGCTGTTCGTGAGCCGCTTGTCGGTGCGCGGGGTCGTGGGGCTCGCCATGGCGAGCGCCAACACGTACGGCCTGCTCTGGCTCGTGGCGCTGCTCGGCTACGGACTCGTCGACATCCCACGGTCCTTGTGGACGCTGCGTACCCCCGAGCGGCGGCTGCGGCAGCTCTACTTCAGCGCCGTGCAGCTCCACGAGGAGCGGATGGAGGCCGTCTTCCTCCACGACGAGGTGCGGGCGGACGTGTCGAGCTGTTTCCGGCGCGTGCTGCAGGCCGAGAGCGACGCCATCGTGCTCACAGGAGACATGCAGCACGTCAAGGCGTGTCTGGCCCAGGTTGTAGCGCTAGCGGACGGCCAGCCTGACTTGTTGAGCGCGGCTGGCCGGGCAGAGACTGTGGCTGCGGCTGGAGCCAGTCGATCACGCGCGTCTTCCGTCGGCGACGCTGGCTTTACCGCCAAGGCGAAGCGCGCCTACTACTCCGTTGGCGCCCGAGTCCAGGCGGCGCCGAGTCTTCAGGAGGTGGTGGCGCTGCATCGCCGCGTCCGCGCGTCCCGACTTGAGCTCCGGCGCTGTGAACAGGCCTGGATCGACCTGTGCGTGCGCGTCGAGAGGCTGCGCGACCAGGTCGCCGATCGGCAGCCGCCGGAGTCGTGGATGCTGCCGGACACGTCTCTGCTCAATCAGGCGCGGAACCTCGCCGCCAGCGCTCGCTTCCGGCTCCACTCGGCCGCGTCGGAGCCAGTGTCGATAGGCTGCGCGGTCTTGGCCGGCGCTGCGTCGCTGAGCATCCTGTGGAGCGAGCTCACCATGGGCTGGCACATGCCGTCACTGTCGCTCTTCCGCTGGGTCGTCTCTCGCGAGAGAGCGGGCGGAGACGAGTCGGACAAGAGCGCGACGGCCGCGGAGCTCGTGGCGCTCGCGCTGCTGCTGTACATGGTGGTGTGCGCGTACTCGAGCGTGTTCAAGCTACGCTGGTTCGGCAAATACGCGCTCGTCGCGCACGGCAACTCGACCGAGCTGTGCCTGCTCAAGACGTCTACGCTGCTGTGCCGTCTGCAGTTCGCGCTCGGCTACAACATGCTGCTGCTGCTCAACGACCGCCAAGTGACCAGCCGCACGGCCTTCCACGCGCTCTTTGACAAGATGCACGTCGTGCACGTGTTCGGCCAGAGCTTCTCCGTCTACGCGCCGGTGCTGATGGTGCTGTTCGTCGGACTGACGCTCTCCAACGCCTACGCCCGAGTGATGGCGGCGCTCGGCCTCGAGCAGTACGAGCAGCTGTCGTTCGGAGACGGCCCGCCGACCGAGCAATCCCACGCCGTGTCCAAGGGCGAGCAGCTCGTGCACAAGGCGCTGGAGCGGCACCGCGCTCTCATCGCGAGGCGCAAACGCGCGTACGACAGCGGAGGGGGCAGTGTCTACGGGTTCGCAGCCTCCGCTACTGCGGCGCGGTCGCTTCTTGACGACGGAGACAACGGAGACAGCGGTAGCGGCAGAGACACCGAGCTTAGCATCCGAACTAGAGAGGCAGGATGGAAGTCGGGTGACGAGTTTGTGTAGCGGAAGCCCCATGCACTCAGCGCCATCGAGCCGGAGCTCCTCGCAACGGACAGAGACATCGCCGGTGTCATCATTTCGTTCTTCATATAGTGCGATCTATCAAAAGATTATATATTCACCCAGGAGCTACTTCGGAATATAAATCTTCCACGGACGACATCTCGCCAAGTTGAAGCTCACTTCAACTTGGACTATGTCCAGTATCTTTTGTGCCTTCCTTTCATACTACAGTACTGTACTACGATCGCTTCCTGCGCTATGGTAGCGCTCTCGTTTCCCTCGTATCGTTCTTTCTGCGTTCTCCATTTCCATACGCGGCATTTCGCGGACATACCTACCTACCTACCTACCTACCTACCTACCTCCCGTCTTGTTGCATTCCATGGGCAGCAGAGCTCCAACGATCGAGCCGGATGGAAACCCATTGGAGAAAGACCATCGAGTGCGTTTTAGACTGAAAACGTCGTGTATAAACGAAAACTGTCACATTTAGCTCTAATCCCGTCCTTTTATTCAAACAAGACGAAACAAGACCGAACAAGACGCCGAGCCCGCGAAAACAAACAGACGCAAACCGATCCTTCTCCGCCCGCCAAAACGCGACCGACTTCCACACGCCAAGCAAGCGCACGAGTCGACCGCTCGGCCTCCTCCTCGCCCAGTCCACCGCCTGCCTGCCGTGCACGAAGCACAGCCAGAAGCAGCATGGCGGCCACCCAGACGTCCTCCTGCGCCTCCTCGTCCGCCGCGACAACCTCCTGGAGCGGCGTGCTCAAAGTGCAGTCCTTCCGCCTCATCTGGTACGTCTCTACATCGTTTTTCACTCGCTACTTCGCTCGTTGTAGACTATAGACCGATTGGAGGCCGCCTTGGGACCAGGAACCGACCTGGTTCCGACGCAACAACACGCGCAGCGACTAACAGCCGCGCCTCGCTTCTTATATCGCTTGCTTGCCGCTTCAGGAGCGCCGCGGCCGTGTCCATCGTGACGTGCGCTGACCCGAACAGCAACAGCAACAGCAACAGCAACAGCA
>JAADXZ010000704.1:0-15108 GCA_023338055.1 Phytopythium mirpurense
CAATACCCTAGCGGCTTGCGTGATTGCTCTATTGAGCAAGGCGTCCGCTCTTTAGCGGAGGGCGTAAGTTGGGAAAGGAGAGGGTCAGCTTGCAGACGTTTGCTCGTCGTCTGCAGAGCGGTGTGTATTGTTAGCTGAATCCGTTATCACGCACGTGCAACCCGGTTTATAGGGCAAGAGCCTTAAGGGGACATTGCGTGAAGGATTCTAGGTACGCCAACCTTTATTTTTCGAGATCGCTATATCACAAAGGCCTGAAATGCCGAGTGCGAGAACTGCGAGGTCGATAACGAGGAAAACTAGCACCGGCCGCCCGAGGCCGAGCGCTAGAGTGAGGTCGAGCGCAAGAACAAGGCCAAGCGGCCAAGCTCCGCCAGCCCGAGGCCAATCGCGACGAGGAGGCCAAGCGCGACGAAGAGGCCGAGCGCGAGAACGAGCGTGTCGCCCGTTAGCGCTCTAGAAAACATATGATAGAAAGCGAACTGATGCCGCGTGGCAAAACCAAAGATTGGCTCATTAGACAAAATTTGTCCTAAAATATGAGTTACTATGTGCAACACGTACAGTGATTTCAGGAAGAGAAACGGGAGCTCTTATGCATGGTGCAACTCGAAGGGTAACTCCACTTTGTGACGGAGCTCACACAGCACTTCACGCGAAGAAGCGTGTACGCCGTTCACGGTGTTTAGGAATAGTAACTGAAAAATAGACTTGGGCCCACTATGGCCCTAATCTAACGTAACATCTTATTACTTTCCTTGCAAAAGAGAGACTGTTCATTATGTAATGGTATTCATGAACGAGCCCAAAATGGGTGGCTCTTGGACACGGTCCATGGCTAACTATACAAACTACAAGCTCAAAGAGTGGCAGTACCTCACGGTACTCGCCACGGCCACTCAACCTCACAGCGTACCTAACTGGAGGGCGGCTGCCCTTAAGTCCGCACGAGACTAAGTGCGCAGCACTGAAGGGTACCCCTTTACCCCATGTAACCCCCTACACACTTGGTACCCGCACCGAAGATATCGATACCAGTCTGGGTATGTGAGTTGTGTAGTGTAGGGTTAGCCGCCCATAGTTGGAATTGGACCTGAGGTTTGTATACCGACTGTGCTCCTGTGTTTTCAACTTCGAAATGTACGAAGTTGAAGTGACATACTGTACCCACGGGCGACGCCGACACTTGAAGCACCCACGAGTCACGACGCCTCCCAATGTGCTGTGCTGCCACCGCTACGACTACCGGTTCTCGGACGACGAAGACTCGTGCATCAACGTGGTTCGCGGTGCCGATGACGACAATGCGCCGATGGCGACACGGACATGTAGAGACCAGCGATTCACCGTGTATTTCTCGTTTGGAGCGACAACTGTGATTGCTGCACGCAGTTCAAGAAGAAGGCGGTGGAGCTCGACGACCACGTCAAGAGCCTCGTATCGCCGTGCGCGCACTTAACCGAGGCGGACATGGCCGAGGGTGAGGAGTTCGACACCATCAACGCAATGGGCACCAATCTCTATGCATGGCCACACGCACAGCGAGTCATTTGACTGCTCATCGTCGCTGGGAGTGCAGTTTCTAGACAACAGCGAGGGCGATCGGGTCCCGGTAGAAGTACATCCCGACGTTCGCGGAGACTACTTGTCGAACTGGTGGACGGTCGGGTCGGTACATGCGATTCGTGTCAAGGTATTCGGAGCGAGTCGATTGGCCTTCGGTCGAGTTGAAGAGGCTTCGTTTCAAGTGTGCCAGCCCACCAAGCTGGCAGTCCCAGCGTTCGATTGAGGACGAGCGCACGTCATTCCAAAAGCTTTTACGGATCGAATGGGGGGATGGCCTCAAGTGGGGCAGTTATGAACAATTTGGGTAGTGTAAAGTGGGGCGTGGCGAATGACGACCAACATACGCATGGCGTGTTGGTTGGCACGTAGCCGCAGTTGTTTCGCGCGTGGTCAGTGGCGAACCCCGAGTCGACTCGCGAGCTATCTCCGTCGACGCCTCCAGAACACGCCACTGCTCGTGATCTCCTCCTTGCGCTATATATATATATATATATATGTATTCTTCGAAGTACTTACCACCCGCGCACTTTGTTCACGTCCCGACCGCCGAACGCGGTCGACAAAAGCGACTTAGGGATCATGGCGTCGCCTCTATCAACCAGCGGAGGCATCCACTCGATGAGCCAAGCGCACGCAGGCGTGGACCTCGCCGCCTTCTACTACGCTCAGCATCAGCAAGGCGCGGAGCTGCCTCGGCTGGTCGGTGCCGGGTCGCTTCCGCTCTCTCCGCCCGTATCGGAGTTGCTGGACGCCAGCACGCTCCACTTCCTAGACACCCCCGGTCTTCTCCAGCGCGCTTTGCTGTGGGAGTCTGGGCTGCTGGTGGTCGCCAGCGACGCCGACGCCAACGGCAATGGCTACGCGGACGAAGCGCTTGCCCAGGTCTACACGCGCTGTGGAGCGCCCATGTCGGGCATTACGCTGTCCGAGCGCGACGTCAGGGCAGCAGGCTGTCGCATCGACTCGTGCTCGTCCGGAGGGAGCACGCGCGTCGAGAAGTCCAGCAGTCGCTGCCCATTCGACGGCACGGAGACCGACGGTCCGTTGCTTTCGGCCGCAAAATGCGCCGTGGTTCGAAGCCAGCTCCTCGATACGCCAGCTTCGGCGATAGGCAGTGGGGTTGACGTGCGGGTATGGTCGGACGGCGTGCTTGACGGGAGCTGGCTGTCGGGTGAGCTCCGGCCGCAGCTGTCGACGGTGGCCGCGTCACTCGACGACACAACGTTCCCAGACGCATTGTTCCCGGTCATTCGCATCGGCCAAACAGCGTCAGCAGAGCCCGCCGACATCCGTGAGAGCGATCCGGACCACTGCCGGCCTCCTCGGTCAGTCGTTATCCCTTGCGCACAGCTCGACGCGCCACCGACAGACACTGAAGACTGGTGTTATCCGACGCCGTCGCCGCTTCTCCGCCAGTGGCTGCTGGAGTTCCGGGGGCCGCAAATACGAGCCAGTCTATCGTCTGGCAATGGCGATGGGGCGTTGCCGATCATCGACACCGTCGCGGTTGAGCACTCGGGCGCGTTCCAACCGGCCGCGTTGGCGAGCACGACGGGCATCTCGGTGCCGGACGCGGCCGCGCAAGACGTCAGCGCCAGCCTCACGACGCTCTGGCCGACCTCCTCCGGCAGCGACGCGATCGCCATGTCGTCCGACTTGGCGCGCATGTACTACCGCATGCGCAGTCGGGGCTACGGGCTCGACTCGCAGCAGATCGAGTCGGTGGAACCGCCCCAAGAGGTGCAGGACCGGATGCGCTCGTTCCAGATCGGGTTCGGCCAGCTCTCCTGGCTGCTGCGGCGCGCGCTGCTCTGGGACGCAGGCTACGTGGTCGCCGCGGGCGCTCAGGACGACGGGCACGTGTTGCTCGTGCCCGTCTGGGTGCGGTGCGGGCTGCGCATGGCCGACTTGGCGCTGTCCCGCGCCGCGTTCGACGTGTCGGGATGCGGCGTGGCCGACTGCTCCACGTTCAACGCGACCTCCAACACGACCGCCACGTCTCTGCGGTCTGACGTCAGCTCTCCGTCGTGCTCACCGGCCAAACTCGCAGCAGTGACTGCGTGTGCGGTCGACACGGCTTCCCTGGGCGGCCGCAACGTGTCGCTGGCACGCTCCAACGCGTCGATATGGTCCCTTGGGCTGCTGAGCAGCAGCGACACACACGTGACCCCCCGCCCGACGATCCAGCGGCACCTACTCGCGTCCACGAGCACGCCTGCCGAGCTGTACACGATCCAGACGCACTACGCGCTGGACGCACTGGAGCTGCAGGCCGCTGGAGACCACAGGTGTCCGCGCACGCCGTCGCTCGTCATCCCGTGTGTGCCGTTGGAGCTTGTGGCCAGCGACCAGAGCGCCGAGTGGTGTCGCCCGGCGCCCAGCGAGCTCGTGTCGGCCTGGCTCGTGGTCGAGGAGCGGCAGTACCGCTCGCTGTTCCACCTCGTGGCGATCGGCGTCGCCGGGATCCTCGCCATCGTCATCGACCTCTACTTTGACCGCAAACCGCGCCGCGTGCGGGCAGCCGCGAGCGTCGGCGCCGTGGCCATGCCGTCCGTCGCCAGCTCCGCGCTCGACTTCGACCCCGACCGCGCGTCCTCGAACCATCTGAGCGCCGCGTCGGCCACGTCGGGCGTGTCGAGTCGCCGATCGGGCGACACGGGCGACTGGTAGCCTACCAGAGGTAGGGCAGGGCGGTCGCGCAGCCAGCCTGTCGGTCGGCCTGTTGGTCGGCCGGTCGGTCGGTGGGGCCACGGGGGCGATAAAGCGGACGGCGACGCACTTGGCCCGGCTTGGCGTCTAATGCCATCGTCTATTGATACGCGTTGAGGGTAGAGCGGCCGCAGCAGGCACCGCGCGCGGCTGGCTATACCACGAGGCTCCGCGTGAGGGGGAAGTCGTCGGCGACCTCGCCCGACGCCGCGTACACCATCATCCCTCCGCCGCCCTCGCCCCTGGCGAACCGCGCCCACTGCTCGACGACCGTGGCGTTCGGCCCCGGCCCAAAGGCGCAGTTGGCGTCGACGCAGACGCCGATGGCGGCGCGCGAAAAGTCCCCGCCCAGCTGCGCTTGCCAGTCGGGGAAGGTGGAGGCGAGCGCCGCCGCGTAGACGGCCTCGGCCGCGCGCGCGTCCTCGGCGGCGTTGTAGGCCATGATGTGGACCCAGTCCACGTACGCGAGCACGCCGGCGGGGAAGCAGCGCGTGTAGGCGGCGTGCACGGCGCTCTCGCAGAAGGACGGCTGGCCCTCGAACAGGTACGCGTCGTACGTGAGCGCCAGCCCCGGGCCGAGCGCGTCCAGCGCCGCCCGCGTGGCCCGCAGGACGCCCACGACGCGCGAGGCGTCGAACTGCGCGCCGACCGTCTCGTCGTCCAGGTCGAGGCCGTCCAGGCCGAACGCGCGCACCAGCTCGGCCGCCGACCGCGCGAACGCCTCGGCGTCCTCCACGGCGGCCATGGCGTCGTTGTTGGTGGCGCCGCCGATGCCGCCGAGCGACCGGATGCAGCGCGCGCGCAGCGACCGGACGCAGGCGGCGAGCGTGGCGTCCGCGCCCTGGAAGGAGGGCACGACGACGCCGCCGGCCACGAGCGCGAAGCCCCAGACGACGTGCGTGACGCCCGAGGGCAGCCGGTCGCAGCCGGCCACCTCGCTCTGCCAGAAGACCACCGTGCGGTTTCCGGCCGCCACCGGCGGACACGACGCGGACGCGCCAGAAGACGACGACGAGGGGGAAAGGGGGAGGGCGCTTGAGCCGCTGCCGCTGGTGGCGGGGCCCGGGGCGGGGACCGGGGCGGGGATGGCGCTGCCGCTGGCGTCCGCCGTGGACGCGTCGCTGCCTCCGCCGCCGCGGACGCTGACGACGACCGCCACGATGATGGCGATGAGGATCAGCGCTGCGAGGGAGTCGCAGGTCGTCAGTATGCATACGCAGTGAGAACAGGTAGGGCGGGACAGGTGTGTGTGTGGGGAAGGGGGCGGAGCGGAGCGCCCTACCTCCGGCGAACGGCAGCGTGCGGTAGAAGCAGGACGGGTGCTTGGGCTTGGGCGCGGCGCGCTGCTCGACTGAGGACGACAGGAAGGGGCCCATGTTGGCCGGCGGGTAGTAGTAGTACGCCGTGTCGGAGGCGGCGTCCGCGCCCTCGAGCCGCCGGTGGTGGTGGTCCATCGCTCGGATCGTTGGGAAGGCGTCGGGCCGTGCGCCGTAGGGCGAGCACTTGGAGTTTGGGTAGAGTGAGGAGGGGCGCATGCGGCCTTTTGCGGGAGAGACGCCTGCCTGCCGCCTCTCCCGCGGGTACCGTACGTACAAACCCAGCTAACAGCAATCAGTACTTGAAGTGGTTGAAGCATCATGGGGTGAGAGTTGAGTATATATCTCCACATTGTGCGGCCACCGTCCTCACCATTGGGCCTCCCTCTCTCCTCCACTGCCTGTCGTTCTCTTACTGCCAAGCAGCCGCCTCTGCCGCTGGCCGCGGCCCCAGCTCTCCGTGCGCGTCATTCGCCAACTCGCCTCCAAGCCGCCTCCAGCCCACACTCCTCGTCCTCACCATCCGATCGAGCTCCCTCCGTCCATGGCCATCTCGGTCGTCCTGCCGCCGCCGTCCTCCGGACGCAGGAAGCAGCAGAAGCAGCTCGGGCTGCTGCTCCAGCGCCTGCGCTGCGCCGCGCGAGACAAGAGGGCGCTCGCAAGCCGCGCGGCGGAGCTCTCGGCGCAGCTCTCGGCGGCCTACGCGGCCAACAACGAGCTGCGCGACCAGCTCTGGGCCGCCACGATCGACGACGGGCGGCCCGCCGTGTCCTGGCACCGTCGGTACGAGGCGCTCGTCAAGCGGCTGCGCGGCGTGCAGCACGAGCTGAGCGCCGAGAGGGAGGCCACGAGGGCGCTGCGGCTCGAGCGCGAGGGCCACCGGGCGGCGCTGCGGGCCCAGAACAAGCAGCTCGAGGCGGCCGCCAGCGAGGCCAAGCGCGCTAGGATCGAGATGGAGCGCCTGCAGCGCCAGCTCGCGGGCTTCAAGACGGTCAGGAGCCGCCGCTGAGCGAGCGCTCGTGGAGGTGAGCGAGACAGCCGTCAACACGCCGCTCCACTTGTGCTCTCTCCGGGTTGGCTTGGGGGTTGGTTCATTGATACAGCATGTAGCACGCCACGTATCGTCTTCATGGCGCCGACGGCGGTGACGGGTCCGTAAGACTCGTCGCAGCCGCCGGCTGGTCGGACGACGGCGTCGACACGGCGGTGGATGCCGAGCCGGTGGCGGCGGTTGCGACGGCGGCAGCGTCGTCCGTCTGCTGCTGCAGCAGCAGGGGCAGGATCGACGCGCGCAGCTCGTACACGACCTCCATGGCCGTGGGGCGCGCCGCCGGGTCGAGGCGCAGGCAGCGCTGCGCGAGCGCCACGAGCGCGGGCGGGCAGTCGTCGCGGAACGTCGGCAGCAGCTTGCCCTCCGACACGAGGTGGACGATCTGCATGCTCTTCATCTTGTTGCGTCCACCGCCAGCGCCGGCCGCCGCCGCTCCGATGCCAGCGACCGCGCCAATGCCCGCGCCAATGCCCGCGGCCGCGGGAACGGCCACGCCGCCGCCACCGCCCCCACCGCGGTCCTTGACGAACCCGTAGGGCAGCGCGCACGTGTCGATCTCGGACAGCACAATGCCGAAGGAGAAAATGTCGGCCTTCTCGTCGTACTGATTGCCCTCGAGCACCTCGGGCGCGCTCCAGAGGATGGTGCCGACGCCGTTGGTCATCGTGTCCTCGACCGATCGCTCGCGGCTGAGCCCAAAGTCGCTGAGCTTGGCGCGCAGGTTGCGGTCGAGCAGCACGTTCTTGGACTTGAGGTCGCGATGGATGACGACGGGCACGAGAGAGTGCAGGTAGACGAGCGCGTCGGCCACGTCAATGGCGAGGCTGATCTTCTCGCGCGGCCACGAGAGCACGCTGGCGGCCGCGGGCAGCGCCAGCAGCGCCTCGAGGTCGCCGCGCTCCATGAACTCGGTGATGGCGCACAGATGCAGCAGCGACTGCCAGGCGACGCCGACGAAGCCCACGATGCGCGGGTGGTCGAGCACCGAGGCCATGCGGATCTCGTCCGAGAACTGCTCGAGCGACGGCACGTCCTCGCGCTTAGTCGGCAGCAGGCACTTCATGGCCACGTAGCGCGCCTCGTACTGGCCGAGCCAGACCTCGCCCATGCCGCCCTTGGACAGCAGCCGCAGGAACGCCAGCTGCGCGAACGAGATGCGCTTCGTCACGACCGTCGGCTCGGCCACGAAGCGCCGCAGGACGGCCGACTTGCGGCACAGCTGGTCGTTCGACAGCGAGATCTCGGCGCGCGTCGTCGCCACGATGGCGCCCGCGGGCGCGCCCTTGACGCCCGGCGTGCGCCGCGAGCGCGGCCGCGCCCCGAAAAAGACCTCCATGGGCGTGAGCCGCTCCTCCGACAGCAGCCGCGCGGCCGGCGGCTCCGACAGCAGCGCGTCCAGCGCGCCGCCCGGCCCGCCGTCGGCGCCCGCCTCCATCAGCAGCCGGTCCCGCAGCAGCTTGCGGTGGCGCACGAGGTACCAGACGGCGAGCACCAGCCCTAGGCAGACGCACAGCAGCAGCGCGAGCATCACGATGGCGGCCGTGGAGAAGGAACTCGGCGCGGGCACGGCCGAGAAGGCCAGCCACGCGTCCATGGTGGCGCCCGGGGACGCGGCGCACAGGTCCGCGTCGCTCACGGCGCCCTTGGCGCGGCACGGGACGATGAACTCGCCGTTCGCCTGGCACATGGACGTGCCCGTGAACACAGTCACGCCCATGTGGAGGGCGTAGAGCGCGTACGAGGCGTTGGCCGCGCTGTGGCGGCGGATCACGGGCGAGGGGACGGCGTTGCCCAGCCCGTCCTCGGCCCAGACGACGCCGCCCGAGACGACGGGCGCGCCCGCCATGGCGTCGGCCTCAACGACGCACTGGACGGCGCTCGAGGGCGCCAGCACGTCCGAGTCGCAGCCGCGCCCCAGGAAGCGGTTGATGGCCCCGCAGCTGCCCAAGGCGCACGCACCCGACGTGGCGTTCGCGAAGGCCGCCTCCACGGCCGACGCGTCCGGCAGCAGGTCGGCCATCGTGCGCCCGCACGCCGTGTACACCTGCACGAGCGCGTCCGCGTCGTCCGCGCGCTGCACAAAGCCAGAGTCCCAGAGCAGCGCGCGCTGCTGCAGCCCCGAGAGCGCGCCCCACGAGAGCGACGCGTCGCTCAGCCGCGACGTGACGCCCGCCGGCAGCGCGCTCTCCCGCACGGACAGTGCGCCCGCCGTCGCGCCGCTCTGCTCGAGGCGGTACAGCCGCTGCACGAGGTCGCTGTTGGCGAGGACCGCGGTGGGGGACGCGGCCGCCAGCACCGCGCCCGCGGCCAGCAAGAGCGCGCGGCGGGCGAAGGGGGAGCGCGAGAGGCGCGGGCTGAGAGGAGGGGGCGTCGGGGGGCCGGCAGCGGCGCGCGGGCGGCGCATGCGCCGGCGCGAGACGCCGCAATGGAGCGGGTCCATACTGGCGCGCAGTGCAGTTCGCGGAAGAGGTCTTTTGTGGGAGCGAGCGGTAATGAGTCGTTTTTAGAGTGAGGGAGGTCGTGGCCATACAAATCCCTTGAGAAAGGCTTCCTCTTCTTCTTCTTATTATCGCCGCCCCAGCTGGTTGAACTTCCGTGCGATACAGTCTGCAATAACTTATAAAACTTTCCAGCATAATCAATTGATAAAGGTTGAACACCCACTTTTGTCGTCACTTGTCACGCGCAGCGCCCGCGATGGCGCGCAGGGCGAGCACGATCTGGCGCGCGGACGGCCGCTGCGCGGGCCGCGGGGCGGCGCAGGCGAGCACGAGCCGCTGGAGCGCCTCGGGGCAGTCGCCGCGCAGCTTGGGCGCGAGCTGCGCGCGCGTGACCAGGTGCAGGAGCTGCATGGCGGAGAGCTTGTGGCGACTGGCCTCGTCGTTGAGCGAGAAGGGCGGCAGGCACGTGTCAAGCTCCGAGAGCACGATGCCGAGCGAGTAGACGTCCGCCTTCTCCGCGTAGGGCTCGCCGCGCAGGATCTCGGGCGCCGTCCAGAGCAGCGTGCCCACGCCGCTGGTCATGGTCTCCTCGAGCGACCGCTCGCGGCTGAGCCCAAAGTCGCTCAGCTTGGCGCGCAGGTTGCGGTCGAGCAGCACGTTGAGCGACTTGAGGTCGCGGTGGATGATGCACGGCGCGCGCGAGTGCAGGTACGCGAGCGCCTCGGCCATGTCGACGGCGATCGACAGCTTCTCGCGGTTCCACGACATGCGCCCGCTCAGCTTGGAGCTGATGAGCTCGCTCAGGTCGCCCTGCGCCATCAGCTCGGACACGATGCACAGGTCCGCGAGCCGGCGCCACGACAGGCCGAGGAAGCGCACGATGTTGGGGTGGCTCAGCGACGCCGCGAGGCGGATCTCGTGCGCGAACAGCCGGACCGCCGCCTTGTCGTGCCGCTTCTCGGGCAGCAGGCTCTTGATCGCCACCACGCGCCCACGGAGCGCGCCGGACCAGACCTCGCCGTGGGCACCGCGAGCGATCAGCGCGGTGAACGTCAGCGTGCTGTACGGGATGCGCTTCTTCATGAGCTGCGCGTCCGAGCGGAACGAGCGTAGCTCTTCCGAGGCGCGGAGCAGAGACTCGTCCGCCGCTTCCGAGTCCCGCGTTTGCTCGGCGGCGTCGGATGACGCAACAGCCACGAAGAGTTCGCTGTTGCAGCGGTGGCTGTGGCGGTGGCTGCAGCTATAGCTATCACTGTGGTTACAGTTCACCTCGGGCGACGCAGCCTCCTTTGCCAACGGCACATACGAATTCTCGCGCTGCATCTCGGCCAGGGATTCGTGCTGCTCAGATCCCTCGAGCGCGATCGTGGCCATTCTGGCGGCTAGGGGCCCGAGAAACGGGACTCGGCGACTTGGCGGGTGGTCTGCTCCGGCGGTAGACGACTCGGAGTCGCGTTTGCACCTGCCGAGGCGCGCGTACAGACCTGCAAGGACGCAGAGGGCGAGAGCGAGCCCGGCCAGTACGAACTCAAGCGCGACGGCCACTCGAGAGGAACCTGCGTCCCGTTCCTCGCTGGCCACGCGCTCAGTTTCGATCCACAGGCAGAGGAAGCTGCTGGGTTCGGGCGCGCACCAGTCGCTTGCGCTCTCGAGGTCGCTCGCAGGACAGGGCACAACGAACGTGGGGCGTCTGGAGCAGCTCGCGCCGACAGCAACAGCGGCACTCGCTGTCGGCACTTGGCGGATCGTGAAGAGTTGGGTCGGTGTAGTAGAAGAGTTGACCGCTGCCGAGACATTGCTGTCGGTGTCGGGGTATGCTTGACCTAGGTACTGGTACACTCGCACGTCGAGCGCGGTCGCATTCACCGCTGCGTCTTCGCTGACGTGTTGAGCCCACAATGGCCCGGCACTCGACGCGATCGCCACGCTCGTATCGCCCCTCAACCTGCACTGAGCGATAGCGGACACGGCTCCGAGCGAGCAGCCTGACGCGGTATAGTGCTGCAGCTCCGCCGCTTCCGTGACGCAGGCGTCGACAGCGCAGGACTCGCTCGCCCCAGCACTCTGCACGTCCTCGAGCGAGAGGAACACGGCCTCCATGGTGCGTCCGCACGGAACGAGCACCTGGGCGAGCTTGCCCGCGCCCGTCGACACGAGGCCCAGGTCCCACAACATGGCGCGCTGCAGGAACCCGGAGAGCTCGTCCCAGCGAACGCCGCGGTCCGAGAGCCGACCAATCAGCGCTGCCGGCGCGCTCGTGAGCGTGAGCCGCGCCGCGGCGACCGACCCGGCTTGCTGCTGCTTGTAGAGCAGCTCCACCACGTCCACCGCCGCGGCAACCGCGCCAATGAGCGGCGGCAGCAGCGCCGCAGCCTGGATCCGCATCCCTAGCCCGCACACAAGCGCTGGCAGGCGCGTGCGCCTCCTCCTTTTACCCGCTCCATCGGTCTGGGGTCACGGCGATTGAAGCGGTCTGCTCCGAAGCGTCGTCTAAGGTACCTATACTATCTCTATCTATACTTTAAACCCCAAAACCCTTCAGCCAATGGGATTCGTTGCATTTGATTTTTTTTCCTTTCGAGCCTTAAAAGTGCCTTGAATTTGAGTTATTTAGCCATTCCGAGGTTTATTACGCTACTCCATTCAAGAGACAGTGAAATGATTGGCGCCGAGCCTGTTTCTTTTCCCACGAGGGGTTTTCACTTGGCTTTCGTATTGATTGGAGCAGGCAGAGGACGCACCCGAAGCAAGTAGAGCAGTGGCTGCTGCTTGATACGTCGACAACGAACCCCATGGCGCCCATGACGTTCGAGCAGAAGCTGGCGGCGCTGCGGCGCGAGGAGGAGGAGCTGGCCGACTACCTGAGCGAGGAGGAGGCGGAGGACGAGGTGGCGACGCTGCAGCACGAGGAGGAGGACTTTTGCCACGACTTTTCGACGTGCGTGGTGGTCGGCGGGCTGCCCATCGTGGACGCGGCCAAGCACGCCAAGCTGCTCAACGTGGTGCGCAAGATCTTCTCGCAGGTGGGCGCGGTGGTGGACATGCAGATGCCGTTCACGGCGCCCGGGGCCAGCACGAGCGGCTTTGCGTTTGTCGAGTACGAGCAAGAGGCGCACGCGGCGGACGCGGTGCGCACGATCGACAGCTTTGCGCTGGACAAGCGCCACACGCTGCGCGTCAACCGGTACGAGGACCTGGCGGCGTACCAGTCGACGCCCGCCGAGTTCGTGGCGCCCAAGATGGACAAGTTCGTGGAGCCCAAGAACCTGCAGAACTGGCTCATGGACGGCGGGCGGCGCGACATGTTTGCGCTGCGCTACGGCTCGGAGACGGAGATCCACTGGAGCGACAAGGGCGAGACGACGCTCGACTACGCGGGCGAGCGCGAGAAGACGAACGGCAAGCAGTGGTGCTCGCAGTACGTGCTGTGGTCCCCCATGGGGTCGTACCTGGCGACGTTCCACCCGCAGGGCATCGCGCTCTGGGGCGGCGACAAGTACGAAAAGGTGGGTCGCCTGGCGCACAAGAACGTCAAGGTGGCCGTCTTTTCGCCGAACGAAAAGTACCTGCTGACGCTGAGCGAGACGGAGAAGGAGAACGCCATCATCATCTGGGACGTGCAGCACAGCAAGCTGCTGCGCGCCTTCCCGGCCGGCAAGCCCACGGGCGCCAAGGGCGAGGTCGTGCAGGGGCTCATGACGCCCTTCAAGTGGAGCCCGGACGACAAGTACATTGCGCGCCGCGGCAAGGACGTCATCAGCATCTACGAGCTGCCGTCCATGAAGCTGCTCGAGAAGAAGTCGCTGCGCGCCGACGGCGTGCACGACTTTTTCTGGTCGCCCACGGACCCGCTGATCGCCTACTGGGCGCCCGAGAAGGACAACGTGCCCGCGCGCGTGTCGCTGGTGGAGATCCCGTCGCGCCGCGAGATCCGCCAGAAGAACCTGTTCAACGTGAGCGACTGCAAGCTCAGCTGGCACCCGAACGGCACCTTTATGAGCGTCAAGGTGACGCGCCACTCCAAGTCCAAGAAGACGCTCTTCACCAACTTTGAGATCTTCCGCGTGCGCGAGCCGCTCGTGCCCGTCGAGATGCTCGAGATGAAGGACCCGATCGTGGCGTTCGCGTGGGAGCCCAAGGGCACGCGCTTCGCGACGGTGCACGGCGAGGGCGCGCAGCGCCTGAACGTGTCGTTCTACGACATGGACGCCGCCGGCAGCAAGGGCGAGTGCACGCTGCTGTACACGCTGGCGGACAAGCCGTGCAGCCACCTGTACTGGTCTCCGCTGGGCAACTCGATCGTGCTCGCGGGCCTGGGCGAGATCAACGGCGTGCTCGAGTTCTGGGACGCGGACGAGAAGCAGAGCCTGACGGTGCAGGAGCACTTCAAGTGCACGCACGTCGAGTGGGACCCGTCCGGGCGCGTGGTGGCCTCGGCCGTGTGCCAGCCCCTCGACAACTCGTACTACAAGTTCACGATGGACAACGGCTACACGCTGTGGACGTTCCAGGGCAAGCAGCTCGTGGAGGAGAAGAAGGACTCGTTCTACCAGTTTCTGTGGCGCCCGCGCCCCAAGTCGCTGCTCTCGGACGCCGAGTACAAGGACGTGGTCAAGAACCTCAAGAAGTACGAGAAGCGCTTCCACGAGATGGACCGCATGAAGGAGCGCGAGCGCATCGCGGCCGAGAAGGCGGAGAAGCAGCGCAAGGAGAACGAGTTCCAGGAGCTGCTCCAGCAGCGCCTGGCCGCTGTCGCCGCGCGCCGCGCCGAGTACGTGGCGCTGCTCGGCGGCTACGACAGCGAGGACGAGGACGAGTACATTGTCGAGACGCACGTGCACGACGAGGTGCTCTCGCAGACGGAGGAGGTCGCGCGCAAGTGAGGAGGGCGTGCGCGGTGTAGGGATGGTGTAGGCACCGGTGCAAGCGCGGCGTGGTGGAGTCGAGTGGCGAGGGTGCAGGCGTGTGCTGCGGAGGTGACGATACTGTACACACACGGACTCGTGGGAGTATTTAACGCGTTGCGTCGAGCGTGAGAGTCTCCTGTCGTTGTCCCATGCGCCTACAGTAATCGAACAAGATGAAGATGCATCACCGCCGCGTGCTCATAGATGCGGAAGACGGTCGCCACGGGAGCACCTGCGTCTGGATTTGTGCCTCGACCGCGCACAGCACAGCAGCCGGAACAGCTTCTGCAGCGCCTCGACGCTCCTCTCGAGCTTGCGCAGGTAGTCGCGCGGGATCACGACGCCCAGGAGCTCCTGGGGGCGTCTGCACACAGCTAACGCCGCCTGCAGCTCGCGGTAGACGAGCGCCACGTCGGCCAGATACATTGCTCGCAGCCGACCCAGCTTTTCGCCGGCGGGGACTTCTGCTGCTGCTGTTGTTCGGGTCGTCGTGAGCGTGTGCCGCGGCGGCAATCTGCGCGGACGAGGCGGAGGCGGAGGCGCCTTGGAGAGCGCTCCATCGACGCATCTGCGCAAGGCGAAAAGGTACTTTTGAGCACCTTTTAGCGTATCGTTTCATGTGGCCCCACGGTATTATAATAGCCTTCCAAAATAAATATTTGGTGCGTCACCCTCAGAACTAATCCATACCGAAAGCAGTACAATGTCTGATTTCAGACCTGTCGACTCCTCTATTAACTGACAGAATTGATTAGTACCACGGTGCCGTATCATTTTCGACTGTTTCTCAGCCCAAGCGTACGTTTTCTGTGCGAAATGCTTGCAACAGTGTATATCTATACAGCTCGATCGTTTTGTGTTTCTCTATCAATCCAAACCAAAAAGTCAATTTAATCAAGGTTGTTTCCATGGTTTCCATGGTTTGTGCAAGTGTTGAAGCCCTACCCGCGCCTTCTCTGCAGCGAGTCAGTAATCCATACTCAACCGCAGTCAACACCATCAGTGGGCAGCGGCACGCGTGGTGCGGTGTTCCCACCGGTTCAGAACGCGTTTGAAGAGCCGCCAAGCAAGCCGCGTTGTTCTTCTTGACAGCGAGTCGCTGGTGCTTCCTTCGCCCC
>JAADXZ010000705.1:0-15100 GCA_023338055.1 Phytopythium mirpurense
CCGAACTAACCTAATTAGATCTAACAGGATCAAATCTAAGAAACGTATAAAGTCAAAGAACTATACAGTCTGACAGTACCCACGGTACGTCAGCTGTCTTCGGCGCCAGTCGCAGCCGGGGGTACCGTAGCCACGCGGCTATGTACGAGCAGGTGGGGGTACAAAAGTACGTTGCCGGCCGCGTACCCCAAAGGGTACCGTGTAACCCGTTACATTCACCGTCTTCTTTTTTAGAAAATTACCCTTGCGCCCAGCCTTGAACGCAAGGTGCATGCCAAACTGGTTTAAGACAGCTACTAACACATGTGCAGCATCCACACGCAACATGCACGTGCGCATATACTCTAGGCTGACACCCTCCTCATGCAGAAACGCCTTAAGAGCACCGACCGCATTGGTCATTCTCTTCTTCGTGTTGTCGGGGATCAAATCTTCGATTCGCATGTCGGCGGTGGAGGAACACATGTCGGAGTCTGAGCAAATATGCAAGTGATAGGTAAAATACTTGAAGAATCTACGGAAATACATATATTTAACCCCCCGCATTCGATAAAATATGTCGGATGTGCCCTCTAACAAAGACACGTACCCCTAATGGCTTATGATTGGACAAAATTACTTACTGGACTGTCCCAGCAAGCAAAACATACGTTTTTAAACCAATAAGAGCACGTTTTAACCAAATTGTGGAATTCAATTGGGCAGCATATATTCATACAAAGCATAAGTGATATCGGAGAATAAGCGATAGTCATCTCTACAGGCTCCAGCGGCTCGTATTTTTCTAATGACTCTGGATAGAATCCAGATAATTGTTTTGCTACTCTGGATAAAATCCAGAAGACTGATTCATTCAATGACCAGTCACTACAACAATCTCGTTTAATTACATGTCATTCGGATGAAATGAGCTCGTGGTAGAGGATGCGCCGCGGGTGGATGAATGCGTGGTCAAGAAGCACACGACCCACTGCATGGCTCTGCGCACCCGCCAGTCGTCGAGGGCTGGGCCTCGCTCAGTCCCCACTCCCTCCCTATCGTCCAGGTGTATAATACTACTGTGCCACCACCAACAGCATCAGCAGCATGGCACGCGACCTGAGCACCGCCGAGCACAAGCAGCAGGCGCTGGCCGAGGTGGCCCGGGCCATCCCGGTCGTGCCGTTCAAGGGCGTGGACGCGTTCTTCGACATCGGCGGGCTGTTGGCGCAGCCTGCGCAGCTCGAGACGGCGCTCGAGCTGTTCGCGGCCGCGGTGGCGCCCTTCATCGACGAGGTGGACGCCATCGGCTGCTTCGACGCGCGCGGCTTCCTCTTCGCGCCGTCGCTCGGCGTGCGCTTCCAGAAGAAGGTCTTCATGCTGCGCAAGCCCGACAAGATGCCGAGCGTCAGCGACACCATCGAGTACTTTAAGGAGTACCAGGGCGACAACGCCACCGGCGGCGACCACCTGAGCATCCAGAAGTACGCCGTCTCGCCCGGCGACCGCGTGCTGCTCGTCGACGACCTGCTCGCCACGGGCGGCACGGTCGAGGCCGGCATCCGCCTCGTGCAGCAGGCCGGCGGCAAGATCGCCGGCGCGCTGTTCGTCGTCGAGATCGCCGTCATCAAGGGCCGCGAGCGTGCCGAGAAGGCCGCCGAGGGGCTCCCCAAGGACCGCATCATCTCGCTCCTCACCGAGAACGACTTCTAGACGAGCGCATGTACCATTAGGCGATGGCAGACCGTCGCTGTTGCTCCTCCCTCATCAATTGAACGCCAGCGAACTCCTTCAGCCACCGAGTGTTCATCCATATACTTCAGCACCGCATTGCATGCCATGTCGACTACATGGTGCTTCATGCAGGTCGTGCACCGCAGCCGCGAGCCCTCAGTGCCGCACGGCGCGCTTTTCATGAACGAGTACACGCTCTACAGCAGATCCTTAAGCTTGCGCAGGTAGTAATCGCTGCTTGTGTCGCCCAACCCGCGAGGCTTGTCGGCCGGCTGCCCACATGAGTCGCTCGATGAGGCGGCGGCTTTGGGGTTTATATGCGTGAAAGCATCTCCCGTGTCGCCGACTGCCATGTAGCAGGGCGACCGAAGAGTCCCAGGGCTGAATGAAACTCGAAGTGGGAGTCAGAAACGGTGGGCCAATGTTTAACGGGCATTGTGTAAGACGGTTGGACACGCTTGTAGGGCGGGGGTGAGGCTTGCGAGGGGGCTTTGGGGAGCTGTCGTGGCCGGAGAGATCACCGCGGTTACTGGTGAGGTGCCGAGGGGGTTGAACAGGTCAGGTGCCTTGGGATGTTCCGAGTGCACCGACAGCTCGCGTGGCTTCCTTCTGTCTCTTGGTTTGCATGTCGGGAACGGGGTGTGGCGGTTGGGATCTACTTCGCTAGTTCGTAGTAGCACCGCGTGACTGAAGAGAGTTCAGATCGCTGCCGCGCTTGGCTTCGCTATGCGAGAGAGATACCTCACGCCGACTGCTTCTCGAATCTCGTCACGATCTTTGCTCGTCGATAAGAAGGAGATGGCAGTGGCCCTGCTATTTTCGGTCGTGTGGCTCTCTCTCTCCTATGTGCTTCCACCCCCAAGTGCGGCTCGCTCACTCTCCGAACGACCCAACAGGCCGCAGACAGCGTCGTGTGGTCTGCTGAGCTATAGAATACTGTAGACTGCGTCATGGCCGCCAAGAAGGAGGTCAAGGAGGTCGACTACGTGTCCAAGCAGGCCAACCAGACGGCGCAGATCGAGAGCGAGCGCCAGGCCGCCAAGAAGTGGTGGGACGAGTACGGCCTCTGCTATCTGGACGGCGCCAAGCCCGAGGACTTCACCTACGACAGCCGCATCCAGGTGCTCAAGACCAAGCTCGCCGAGGACAAGTACGCTCCTTCTTTGGATCCTGTCCGAGCCTCTCCTCTGTCAATAAGCTGATAGTGCTCTCCTGTGTCTGCATCGGAGTCCAGGTTCCAGAGCGCTGGACAACACACGACGAGCTCCGACTACGGCTGCCGACCACCGTTCAAAGAGTGCCGCAAGAAGATCTGACACCTGCGCTTCGCCCCACAAGCACGCCATGGGTATACGAGAGAATGCATCCGTTGCTGCTTACTCGACACGTACTCCACTGTATAGGACTACCCTACTTGGGGCGGGTCCTGCGCCACGAACGCCCTCATCTTGTCGGCGTCGTCGGCCCAGAACGCCTGCGTGTCGACGAACGTCGGGTACGCGGCCGTCGTGTCCATGCCGTCGAGCTTGGAGTGCAGGCGCTGGTCCATGAAGGCGCGCAGCTGCGCCTCCGAGACGCGCCAGCCCTCGACCCTGCTCGTCTGCGCCACGAGCGCCGGCAGGTACGCCATGTACTCGTCGCTCGGCGGCGGCAGCGCGCCTCCGTGGTCCTGGCCGTCCATGAACACGTTGTCCTTGGTGAAGCGCACGACGCGCGCCGTCGCGTTGACCGCCGCGTCGTACAGCGCGGCGTCGGCTGCTCGCTTGGCCGCCGAGACGGACCGCGAGTAGACGCCGCCGAACGCCGGCTCCCACTCGCGCAGCGGCACGTACCAGAAGGCCATGGCCCAGAGCGACGGCACGAGGCGCAGCACGGCGCGCAGCACCGCGGGCGAGCGCTCGAGCCGCGCGCACGTCGCGACGCTCGCGTTGAGCGTGTCGAGCGCCGCGAAGGCGCTCGGAGGCAGCGCCGGGAGCGCGCCGAGCGCCACGCGCGTGAGCACCTCGTCCATGGCGTCGAGCCAGCGCGTGGCGTCGCAGTCGCTGGCAGAGGCGGCGACGGACCCGACGGCCGCGATCTGGGCGTCCACGACGCTTGTCGGGTCCTCCACCGCCGGCTCCATGGCGGACGCGCGGGCGGGCGCGAGCAGCAGAGACAGGATCAGGACGAACACCACGGTCCAGAGGCGGCTGGGCGAGCGTTCCGAGCGGGCGTGGCGCATGCCTCAGCTTCGAGACGCCGTCCGGGAAAGAGGCAGCGAGGGTAAAGGACTCGTGCGGGTGCGAGAGAGGCGGCGAGGCCGAGAGTGGCTGGTTAAAGGCGAGATCATTCGGTATCAAGGCGACCGGTCGGGCCGAGAAGCGCCCAATGAATGTACCTGGCGCTATCCTCAGTCTTGGCTTCACGCGCGACGTACGACTCTGAGCGAGAGAGGCCCGGTTGGGTTCAGTCATGGAGACTGTCGCCATTTGTTCCTCTCTCTCTCTCTCTCTTGATGAAGCGACGGTCCGTCCGTTTGTCGTCGTCAGTCGCACTCGTCGAATGGGTCGGCAATGTCGATGAGCTCGTCCGGGATGAGCTCAAAGTACGCTCGCTTGCGCACGTCGACGGGCCTGATGATGCCTTGCGGGTCGGCGGCGGCGGCGTCCATGGCCTCGAAGGCCTCGAGGAGGCTCATGCGCGACAGCTCGTCGTAGTCGCGGCCCGTGAACTCGCGGAGCTTGCGCAGGCGGAACGCGCGCGCGAGCAGGCCCACGCGGACACCGTCGCGCGCGTCGTCCCAGTGTCGGCGGTCGACGACTGAGGCGGCGATCTCCGAGTCGGACGTCATGCTGCGCCGGTTCCAGTTGGCCGAGCCGACCGACAGGAAGACGTCGTCGACGAGCACCACCTTGGAGTGCACGTACAGCCGCAGCTCGGGGCGCGTGACGAAGACGCGCACCTTGTCGGGGAACTGCGCGCGCAGCGGCGCGACCATGTCGTAGAAGAGCTTGCCGTAGCCCACGGCCGTGGTGGACAGCTCGGGCTCTTGGGTCACGACCACGAGCGCCTGGAGCGCCGGCAGCCGCGCCAGCAGCGCGTCTCGCAGCGGCGGCACGTGCACAAAGTACTGGTCCTCCACGTAGACGTAGTTGCGCGCTTTGCCGATGGCCTTGAGCCGCGCCTGCAGCAGCGACGTCTCTCCTCTCGGCGCAAAGTCGTAGCCGACCTTGCAGCTGAAGGTGCGCGTGACCTGCACGCTCGCCAGGCCCGTCGTGTTGCTGCTGCTGCTGCTGCCATTATGGATGATAGAGGGAGACGCCGACGCGCGACAGCTCACGTTGGTATGGGCATCCACCGGCGGGTTGTGGAAGACTTGCGTGGACGGGTCGCCCAGCAGCAAGGGCATGGGCGAGTTCCAGCGCTCGCAAAAGTTGGCGGCGACGTCGTCGGCCGCGGGACCCTCGAGCCGCAGGGCCGCGTCGACCCAGCCGTCGTAGTTGTTGGCGACGCCACGCCGGCTGCGCAGCCACGACTCGTTGTGGAAGGCCGTGTCCCACCGGTCGTTCGTCAGGTCGACGCCGCCAACGTACGCGACGGTCGGATTGGAGGCTGGCGGGCGGCGGAGGACGACCGTCTTCTGGTGGTGCGAGGCCGTCGGGTAGGGCAGGCGGTTGTCGAACAGGAAGCGCGCGCGCGGCGGCGGAGCGCCCAGCGCGTTCATCCAGCTCTGCAGCGCCGCGTTCTGCAGGTACTCGAGCGTGTTGGCCCACACGAGCGCGCGCACGTCGGCTCCGCGGCGCACCGCGCGCCCAAACACGTGGCGGAAGGTCGTGCGGTTCCACCCGCCGCGCGGCCGCTGCGGCAGGAAGGGCACGTCGTCCACGGACCAGCCCGTGAGCAGCACCTGCGGCCACTGCACGTCGTCGTCGTCCGCGAAGCTCCCAATGTCCGGCAGCGCCTCGAGGTCGGCGTAGAGGGACGCGAAGAAGCGGTCGGTCGCGGGCAAGAGCGTCACGAGGTTGTCGGCGCTCGCGCGGGCCATCCCGTCGCGCGGGACGCCTCCACGCGACGCAGTGAGCTCGTCGTCCGTCAGGAACCACTCGTCCGCGTCCAGCAATGGCTGCGTCAGCGCTCTCGCGTCGCTACTACTGCTACTGCTGCTGCTGCTACTGCTGCTACTGCTGCTACTGCTGCTGCTACTGTCGCTACTGTCGACGGTGTCGAGCTCGCACTGGAGCCGCGCGACGTCCAGGAAGCACCGGTCGCACGGCGCGCAGACGCACGCGGTCCAGATGATCTGCCAGACGCTCACCTGGCGGTGGCAGTCGCCGCGCTGCCGCAGCGTCTGCGCCGCGTCCAGCTCGACCGCCGCCGCCTCGAGCTGCGCGCTCGCGGCCCGCGCGGCCAGCGCTAGGAGCGCCAGTAGCGCGCCAGCCACGCGCGTCGCCATGGGCCGCTGCCGTCGCGCGCCGTCGAATCAGTAGTAGGCAGGAGGCAGGAGGCAGTCGCCGTGAAGCCAAGCACGAAGCCGAATGACATGCATGGGTGGGGCAGCTCCGTGGTGGAGAATTTCGCCGGGAAGGTAATGACAGAGTGATGGTGGGTTTGTGAAGGAATGCTGGTCTGTCGGTCGGTTTGCTTGTTCGAGTGAACCCATGCCGAGGGTCGGAGCCTGGTTAAAGGCTAGAGCCAAGAAAGTGCAGCCACTCCGCGCTTGGTGCCCGCCCTTCAGTATCGGATTGGCCGCGGAACCAGCAGATGAAGACGCGCGCGATGGCTGGCAAGAAGGAGAAAACTGCGCACGTACGTCGCCAAAAGGTAAGCTGTGAGCACGTCCATCCTATCCTGCTCCTGCGCAGGAGCGCGGGGCGTCTCCTTACTCGGTAGGTGCCGTGCTGCAGAGCGTGCAGTCAATCGAGACGCGCGAGGTGCCCGAGGAGCACACGGACGAAGTGACCGGGTTCCAAGAGCGTGTGGCCTATCATCATGACAACCAAGAGGAGGACGCGTCTGACCAGCAGGACCCCGGAGAGAAGGCGGGAAGGGAGTCCGCCGAGCTGACAGTGCAGCGTGACCAGTATGGTAGGCCAGTGGGTCAATCGGGAGCGGGGGATAGAAATGACGACGGCGTTGGCTCTGAGGTTGCGGCCATCGAGCCACATGATATGACGCCATACGTCGCGAGCTGCTCGGCGCACGTCGAGACCCTACGCAAGCGCAAGCGCGAGCAAGAAGAGCGCGTTGAGACTCTTGTGCAAGGTGCGAATGAGATGGTGCGGTGCGTGGTAGCGTGCGCGGCAAACTGATCAATCTCTCTGAGTGCTATAGAATCGTTTGGACACGTGGAGGCGATAATGAACTATCTCGTCGCCAATCTTCAGCAGAGCCATGCCGCATCACGTGCCAACTTTGACGCTATCGACGCTCGAATCGCGAACAGTCTTGCTACGCACAACCGGGTACCGTGCTGTGACTCGTCCAAGCTCAAGCTTCAGCACCTAACATTCCTTGTTCATTCTCTGCCATTACACAGGTCGAGAAGAAGATGAAGATGATCGCGGCGATCCTGCTGCATGGGCAAGGCGAGCAGACGCAGGACGACTGAGTGGGGATGTGTGACAGGGGGGTCGACGACTCGAGAAAGACACCACGACGTGGAAAAGCTCAGTAGAAAAAACAGAGTCGGCGTTCTGGCCAAGCGGTTGGTTGTCAGTTTCGGTTGGAGCACGTCGCTCACTCACATCACGAACGTTCGCATGTGTAGAGAACATGAGTGGTGGCCGTGGCTTGAATGAGGGTGTGGCGAATGCGAAAATGAATCGCGAACTTCTGTGCGTCCGTAGATGATCATATAGGAGTGATGGTCCATTATGCAGTTCGGGACAAATTCGAATTCGGGACACACCACAATGTATAATTAAATTCGGCCCAATACAGTACGCCTTTTGTAGAGTGGTTTATCCTTCTCATTCGTTTTGAGGATGCGTTTTGTACTAGAGAACTCCATTTTTTGTTTTATTATTCTTGACTTATCAGTTTTCAAAGGTTCGACGGTACCGTATTGTAAATCGATTTTGTTAAATTTTATTTTCTCACGTGAGAAAAATGTGTGATTAAGTAATCCATTCCATCATCACTCTGTCTTGAAAAACCTTACACAAGCTGGTTAGAAAAACCTCAATTTTTCATGTGTGCGAAAAATCCACCATTGACCATCGGACAGGTGCAGCGTGGTGCCGAGTCGAGTCTCCAGGAGCGGCGGCGGCAAATGTTTCTGGGGGCCCTGACGAGGCGGCGCAATGCGGAAGCGGCTCGAGCGGGAGCGAATGAAGTCGCTGAGCTGGATGACGGCACTTCGCCCCTGCTGGTGTCGCGCGGGGTGCCTATTGAAGACACACCCGATCGGCAGTTGCGGAACTTCATGAACATTCACTTGCACTCCTTCCACCAGTGGAGGTACCCCCTCAGCGACCAGAGAAAGTCGCAGATGCGGATCCTGCTGAATCAGCTGACCAATCTGTTGCCTGCCGTATGTGCACTCGCTTTCGTGTAGTGCGCACCTCAGCGCTGCAACTAACGCGTGCGTGTTTGCAACGCAATGGGCAGCTTCTTGGCGCGCGCGACTACGCCGCGGCTGGCCAAGTGCTCTCTCTGCTGTATCACCGTTTCCCCACTACGCCAGCCATGTGCGCGGAGGTGTGTGCATCTGGCGGGTGGGGGCGCTATTACTATCACGGAGCTCGATCATTCACTAGGTGCTTGCGCTTCGTCCTGCGTCTCTCAGGCGAGCTTGGAGATTTTGCGCAGGCAAGAAGACGTGGAGCAAGACCTTGTGGCATTTTACCGCGCTGCGATGGAAAGCAACAAGCTGGATGTACGTGTGCGCATGATGCTCGCCCATCTGAGCTCGCGGTGACAAAATGCGTGTTTCCGGTTTGGCTGCAGAAACTCACGATGCTGAAGGAGCTTTGGACTTACTACATCGTCCAAGGCGACTTCTACGAGGCCTATCACTTGTACCACGACGAGATCCTAGAAGTGCGTTGTATGTGTGACGTGTGGCGACGTAAAAAACGGAGCACTGAACCAGCCACACGCCGTGTTGTTATGTGCAGACTGACATCAACAACGACTACCGCCTGATCGCCAATTACGGCATTCTCTGCTACTGGCTCCTGCTCGTCGAGTCCAGCGAGATACGCGAGAAGCTGCGGAGGGACGAAGACGAGCAAGACGATCAGGATGACGACTCGGACGGGCCCGAGAGCATGCTGCCCAAAGTCGAGAGTATCGAGAGCCTGATCGAGTCCAAGTACGCGTTCAAGGCGCGGATTGGAGTCCACATCTTGTACCAAAGTGCGACCAATGCTCTATGCCGAGCTGTCGGACTGATCCCGAACTCGGCCTTGTTCCTCGAGTACTATGTCCAACTCCTTGTGTTAGTCGGAGATTTTGACACCGCATGCGACTACCTGGAGAACTATTACCGAGAAAATTCGGAGGATCCCCATGGCGCACGAATGGTACGTCGATCGTCCGCTATCTCGCAACCCTTTCAGCTTCGGTGATTCTAATGCGTTCGTTCGCCCCGAGATAATAGCTCGTAGGATTCCTCGAGCGCTACTACCCTGACTCCGGTGAAGAGCAAGCCCGCATTTACACCAGGTACCTCAGGCAGCTTTCACCTGTACGCGCCACTTCTCGTAGCTCACTAACACCATTTTTGTGCCAGATGGATGCACAATGATCCAGCAGCGTTGTTCCCGCTTGAGCGACTCATGGACCTTTATGGTGCTGGTTCCGTGTCGACTGATATCGTCGTCGAAGCCATCGCGAACTCTCTTGACACCTGCGGTGGCGACCTGTACCTTGCCCAGAATCCATTGGTGTGCGTCACACTGTGGAAGCATTTTGCCGAGACGATCGTCGCAATGGACGAAGAAGAGTTGATGAGAGCGCACAATGCGGAGGAAGATGGAGCTGACTCGGCCAAGCCAATCTTTCGCGACGGATTCCTCGCTGATTTTGGAAAGCGCCATCAGTGGTGGAAGCGCATCTTCTTCGCCAAGCCAGCGAGACTTGACGATGTGGCAAGCATGACTGCAGCGCATTCAGATCTATTGGATGTCTGGATCTATCGATCTGCTGTCGCCGACCGCCTTTTCCCCGAGTATTTCCCCAGCACGGAGATTCTTCGCCAAGCCATCAAGCGTCCCGCTGCTGCTGTCCAAAATAGCCATGTGCGCTTGTTCAAGAGGTGCGTCTTCGTATTCCACACCCCAGGCGTCTGACTAGCGTTGAGAGCCAACTAACACGTGTGGCATATTGTCTGTTTTCGTAGCTTCTTCGGTTCAAAATTCGATGACAGCGCTGATTTACCACCCACAGCGGGCGCGAGTTTTCCGAAGACTGTGACCAACGTGAAGCGCTCAAGTTTGTTGCCGATAATGACCGGGGACGCGACCACCAACTGCATCCTCCCGCGCTCATTGATTGTCAAAGACACACTACACTCGAAGCGCGGCGCGATGGAAATAGCAGTCAACACGAAGGCTGCCCAGATCGATGAGGAGCTGTCGGCGGAGCTGGAGCGTGCTGTTGCGGCCCAATCGATTCGCACAGACGAGAAGACGATGACGGCCACGAAGCCGAACAGCAACAAGGACGAAGAGACGGCAAAGCGTTACAAGGAGCGCACGCTCACAGTCCCGCTCTACGTCAACATGATTGAAGAGGCAACGTTCGGCAACCCCGGCATGCCGACTCGCCACCTCTACCAGATGACCCGCGAAAAGTTGGGCGCCACGAATGCGATGCTCCCGACGCTTATCGAGGTCGATTCAGCTCGTCGCGTCTTTGTGGTGCGCTGGATGCGGAACCTGCAGACGTACGGCGACTACGGACTGCTCACGCGGTACGAGGCCTTCATCATGCGGCACATTCTGATCGAGATGCTGCACGGAAGAAGAGAATTCTCCGGCTCGTTTGTTCGCGAGCTGTTGGTCCAGATGAAGCGCGAGCTACCCAGTACTCACGCACACTTCCCGGACAGCTTTCGGGTGGAGGCTATGATGCCACAGCTCGTAAAGGCCGCGTTGCGTCTTCGACGGCGCAAGTACTTTGAGGTGAGAAACGCGATGCGCGGGCTGTGCCAACAAGTCTACAAGATCACTTACGAGGACCTCTTGGAGATCGCGTGGACAGTGGTCACGAAGAATCATCTCGACCTTTTTGTGACGCGCGACCAAGTTTGCAAGCTGGCGTACTCGGCGATCGGGTCTCACTTCAAGTGGGTGGACAGAGGTCTGTTCGCGAAACCGCGCGATACTCTCGATAAGATGGAGCTCGCGGAGCAGTCTGATCCGCTCGAGCTCTTCCGTCAATTCGGGACGGCTGCCGTCTCGTACTTTCATGTCTACATGAGGCTGTGGCTGAGAGCGTACCAGCGCAAGCGCGCCGAGGAGGGAGAGACAATTGATTCGGAAGACGATCGTGAAGAAGACAACATCCCAGAGGATGAACGGCACACTGAGCGAATGCAGTGGAGGCTGCATCTGCGGCGAATCGAGAAGCGGCGGATTATACAGCGATCCTCAGGGATCTACACGTACGAAGGGTTCCCTGGACGCGTCAATCGGAATGCAACGGAGGAAGATGATGAAAGCGATGCGACTGCAGGCGACGAGCACCCTCGCGAGGCCGAGCATCTCGCATCAAACAGTGAAGACACTGTGATAGCAGACCCAGACGATGGCCAAGTCACTGAGAATGACGGGAAGGAAGAGGCGGACGATGGCGACAACGACGCGAGTGAGCAGCTTGATGAAAAAGTAGCGGATGTGAACATCGCCGGCGAGGACTACAGGGACGCTGTTGGTGAAGACGACAACGTTGGAAGTGTGAGTGACGGTGATGACGCTCATGAGGACAGCGGCGAGTCGGACGACTTCAACAGCGATAGCACTGTGAGTGACCCCGGCACACGACGACGCAGACTACCGTTGCCATGAAGCGTGGCGGTATGGAATCCAAGCATTGGGCACAGCTGGAGCTGAGCTCCAGACACTTGGTACTATTTCCCGTTGCTTCTTGTGGAAGCTCTCGAATAGTAGTTGATTCCGCATCAGGTCGCTTTTGTTTCCAAGTTACCTACTCTACTTCTTCATACTAACCACGAGCCATTTGGAACCCGCCACGTCAGCGGATTCTCCGCTTGTTGCGATGCGCGGGACAGATTCCGTCGTGATCCTCCTCATGGAGCTGCTGCTTGTTCGCGATCAGGTTCGCGACTTGGTGAGTTGACAGGTCAAAGTCTTCGCTGAGTGCACGCTGCGCAGTCGCCTTGGCAGTGACGTGCGCGTCGGACGAGCTGGCGCGGTGAACAAGCCGTTGGATGCGATAGCAGCAGTTGCGGCACCGTCGGAAAGCGCACACGCTCTCACGAGCCACTCGCGTGCTACAAGAAGGCGTCCCGCAAGTCATGGCAACCGCGGCCGCAGCCGTCTCGATCCCAGCGTCCACCCCTCGATTTGCCGACCAGACGATCGCAGGGGTCTCCTCATGGAGATGGCTCAGCAGCGCCACTTTGGTCCGGTGTCGCGCCTTCCGGCGGAATTTGGAGATCTCGTCGCGGTCTATCGACGCCATGGAAGACGCTCCAGTTTGGGCTGCGCGGTCACGGTTGCGATCGTCTTGAGCTTGCATCTTGGGCAACAGAAACCGATCGAGACTTCCGCGAGTCCGGAATGGCGTCTGCGCAGATGACTGGCCCGAATCCTCGCGAGCCTCTCGCTTGTTGAGTGCCACCAGCATCATCGCTGATAGCCGTCGCGGAAGTAGTTGGTGCACGAGAATGCGGAGCAGCCGCGCGATCAACGCGTACAAGGCATCACGCTTCGGTGCCGCCCATGACAAGACCCGTGCTGTGAATGCCATCAGCGACGATGCGTTTTGAGGCGCCAGTGGCTTCGCAAGGTAGTCATTGGGAGGCGAGGCGGCATTGGAACTGTCTGTCTTGAGGAAGGCAACGCCACTTGCAGCTTCGACTGGGAGTTCCCACTGTCCAAGACGGACACCAGGAAGCAGCTGTGCGTTTGCAAATCGAGCGCTTTTTGTGTCAGCGTCCCTGCGTGCGTCATAGGTCAATGCCGCATCGGGCATCGACGCGAAGAAGAGCTGGGCGGGTTGATTGCGCTCGGTGGGCTCCCAGTCGAATCGGATCCGCGTCGCCCCTGCCCTCCTTGCGATCCCAGCGAGCTTCCGTATCATCGCGTGTTCGACGCCGCGGTTGAGTGCGCGGCAGCTGAGGAGGAAGCTGTCCACGTGCAGCGCGGAGGAGTCATCGTCGATGACTTGGCGGCACAGTGCCGCGCTCACGAGTCCGTAATGCCCGAAGCGGTCGGTCACGCGAGCGCAGAGCACGAATCGGCCACTCCTCGCGACGTATTCATCTAACATCCTGGACTCCAGTCGTTTGGAGAAGGTTGTCGACGTGCTGAACTGATTCGTTCGATGGAGAAGCTGCAGCACGCGCGTCATTGTCTGCGCCCGTGCATGCTGGTCACCGATGTTGGCGTTGGCACTTGGCGACAGCTCCTCAAACTCGATGCGGACTCCTAACGAGCTCAAGAAGGCCGTGTGGCTCGCTGCTTCGTGCCGAAGCCGCTCGCGATCGTGGTTTTGCTGGTAGAAGCGCGTGCGCTCTCGGTCCTCTTCTGTCGACGACGCCGTTGGGAGTGGTGACGCCCCTTCTGAAGCATGGACACGGCGAAGTGGCGTGTCGAACAGCCATTCATGGTGGAGGAACGACGGCGTGAAATCGGCAGGAAGGCGGATCACAGAGACTGAGGGCAGCGCCGAGGCAACCTCACTGCACTCGACGGGGTTGTCGTCAATCAAGACGAACGAGTCGAGCCCTGGACACAGTCAGCACAAGGTGAGTCGAATCTCTTGACGCTCACGGAAGCGCATCGCATACAGACTCACCCAGCGATAGCTCGTCGGCGATGGCGCGAATGTTGCGCGACTTTGGCGCCCAGTTGATCCTGACGGCGGCGATGTGCTCGTCAACTCGCAGCGGCATGTCCTCCCTCCTCTCTCGAAACGCCGCATCGACGTCTTCTTGGATGTTTTTACTGCACAAGCATAGCACAAAGCCCCGAGCGCGCTGCAGCTCGACGACGAACCGTTGGAGAGCAAGGAAGCGCGGAGACAGGTCGAGTGCGAGCGCGCCCACCTCAGCCACCGCTCCTCCCCACAGCGTGTTGTCGCAGTCGAGCACGACGCACTTCTTGGCCTGAGCGGGCGAGACAAAGACGCGGCGGACGTGACGGCAGACGGCGAGCGCGAGCACTCGCAGCATGCGCCACGTGAACGGCGCGTGCTCCCGATGGTCGCCGACCACGTCAAAGTACTCGGCCTTGTCTAGGTCACCGTAGTGCCACTCGAACAAGTCCAGCAGCCGCGAAGACGGGAAGACCTCGACCACGCGGCTTGCAGACGTGCCAAGCCGCTGGATGACGCGCAGCTCGAGGTGGGCGTGGCGCTCCGCCACAAGCGGCGGCGGCGGACAGAAGAGCACGACGACTGGCGGGCGCTCTCGGTCGAGCGCTGCGTACGTCTCGAGGTCGCGCGCAAGAACGTCCAGCAGAACGGGCGAGCGCTCGGCCGAGTCCTCGCCACTATCGTCGACTTGTCCATTGGCCGTCGACTCGAGAAGCTCCGGGTGCGCGGCCTCGAGGTCGCTCACGCGCACTAGCAGCACCACCAGATCAGCACTTCGTGCATTGGTACGGCCTGCAGACTCGGGCGCGGCGACGTGCAGCCACTGCGACAGCTCCGACACGCTCCCGTACGACAGCCAGTCGACATGCACCGCTCCGTCGCCAATCACCTGTCGCGCCAGACTTTCCAGTCAGTGTCTTCCCAGTATGATGATACGCTTGGAGCTGCCGTTCAGCCACATACTGTGCCCAATAGCGCGTCAAGCGGACGAGCGAGCGCGTCGTCGCACGCGAAGGTGCCGCCCACGACCACGCGCGCCCGCGTCTCTCCATCCGCTGCCATCTCAGCTCTCCGCCTCACACAACTGGCCATTTCTCTTGCTTTGGGTATAAACTTTGACGTTTGATGGGGATAAAATTGGACGTGCCAGACAGTACGACGACTACCACAGGAGCGTCAGTCTTCCTGGTCGCGGTCATACTTGTCTGGGTCGATGCGATACCTGCGGCCAGCCAGCGGTCAGCAGTGCAGTGCAAAGGGTGAGTACGGCCATCTTGCTAGCTCGTTCGGCGTCTCTAACGTCTACAAAGAGAGGGGCGAGCGCGTACATGTTGCCGAACTGGATGGTGGGCGTGTGCTCGCTGTCGACGTCCACGATGCACACGGCCATGGCTGCGAGCAA
>JAADXZ010000706.1:0-15089 GCA_023338055.1 Phytopythium mirpurense
CAGTGACGTCCGGGGCAAGCGGTTCGACCTCCCGTGGTACTGTTGGTTCTCCTCGTGCGACGACGACCCGTTCTTCCACCACAACGAGTTCGTGGACTGCCTGAACCGGATGGGGCTCGGAAAGGTAACGTCTGTCTCTCTCTCTCGGCTTTGCACTGATATTCATGCCACCAACACCCTCGCCTTGGGCGTGTGCACAAGCAGATTCGAGCGGCAGCACGCCCGATCTGGTCCTCTGTACGGCTGTCCATGGGCCATCCGCGCCGCCTGAGCCCCCTGTTCTTTGCCCAGGAGAAGCTCAAGCTGGAAGAGTTTCGCAAGCAGCACCGGCACGCAGTCATGGAGAAGGTCGGTGGGTTTGCCGCGTTGATTTCGGCCACTTCGTATACTCATGCCAGACTTGTGAGTACCTTTAGACTCGTTTGAAGACGTGGCCGTATCTGCGACCGATGCAGCTGAGCTATGGCACGAAAGTGATTGGTGCGTGGTTCTGCTCTTGCGGTGGTGCAATTGCTGCTGAGATGGGTACCAAAACCTCATGCTAACGCTGCAAAATGATGTCCCCGCGACAGTCTGGATGGAGATGTACCAGCGCTTCCTGATGGGCACCGTGACAAGCTCGTCCGCCCAAGAAGGCGTTTGCACGGTCGTCGCGACGACGAGGAGCAGCGACGACAATAGCGAGATTGAGACGAAGCTGCTGTGCCCATTGAGCTCGGTCATGGCCTTGGACTTTCTCCAACAAAGCGTGGGCGAGAAGGACCTCGAACCGCCAGGAGTGGCGTCGCTGCTGCGGCGCAGTGGCAACCGCAAGAAGCGCTCGCAAGTCTCAAGTGCGGCGCATTCTTCACGGCCGTCGACCTCTCTATTCAACTCGGTCGCAGTGAAAGACGACGGCGATTTTCGCGAGAATCGCCTTCGCTCCGTCCTCGCTGTCAAAGACCTGCTCCAGCGCAAGGAGAAGATTGTCAGCGCGATGGCCAAGCTGAACGAGCAGGCCACCAAGCTGCAGCACGAGTCTCTCAAGGCGAACGGACTGGACAAGTCACAGCTGTGGACGACGCTGACAGGTTTCTCGTCTGCCGCGCTCAAGGACGTGTCGTGGGCGCACACGGGCGTGAGGAAGGCGCTGCAGGAGCAACACGCTTGGCTCGCGCAGAACCTACATAGCACGAACAAGCACCTGAAGGCAGCGCTGCTCCAGCTGAACACGTTCACAACCACACCGGAGGTACGAGTGTCTGTCTCTTTTTTGCTTTATGCCGTATCCATTCGTGTCTAACCTTTATCTTGGCGTTGCGTATTGCTGACTGTACAGACCACTAGCGGCAGTGGCGACTTGTCTGGAGTCGACGAGACGCTGCACGTGGATGAGATGCGCTGGGCAATCCAGTTCCTTAATGGCAGCCAGCAGCGAGCTGTCGCTCTGGTCGACAAGTCCGTTCCTGAAGCTGCTGCGGGATCGACGGCGCCTCCTCACACCGCTCTACCCCAGACCAAGCAGCTGATCAGCGCGTGCTTGTGCTTAATGAGCGTGCTCAAGGCTGCGGAACGGAGCCAGACTACAGCAAGTGTCCCGTCGGTCGTGCTTCACAAGCTTATCAGCCGCATGGTCGAGCTACTCAAGCCAAACCACGGCGACAATATGGACGTGTATGCCGAGCTCAAAGCCATGGCGGACGGAATGCAAGCGCAGCTGGCGTTTCGGGACGCGACGCGGTAGGACAGCAACAAGGCTGCGAGGTGAGTCGAGGGCGAGGCGGTGAGTATGACGCTGGTTTTTGCTGCGTGTGTGTGTGTTGGTGTGCGCGGATCAATGTGATGGCTGCCAGGGAATGCTCGGCGGCTGTTTGGCTTCGGCTTCACTGCTGCTCGACCGATGCGATGAGCCTAACGAAGATGTCTCCCTTACTCCAGCAAGGTGCGGAGCCGTGCCCAGCACTGCCGCACGTGCTGGTCCTTGACATGCAAGCGGTGGAGTAGCTGGCTGTTGGTCTCTCGCAGCGCCGCAACCGTCCCGCGTAGCGCCGCATTTGCCTCTATCTGGTCGTCACGCTCATGCTTCGTCTTGGTGAGTTGGGCCCGGAGTTTGTTCACGGTCTGGAGCTGAATGCGCACGAAATCCTGGCGATACGCCCGCACCCGCTTCGGCTTCGGCGCTAGGGTGGCGAAAGCGACTCCTTGTCGGCTCGCTTGTTGGTACGGGGGGTCCTGTGCGAGTCGACAGCTGCGCTCGCGTTGGACTGCGCTGACGGAATGAATGTCGACGCTCTGACACTCCTGGCCAGGCAGGCCAGGATAAAGCTCTGCTTCGCGCGTTGATATCACATCGAGACGCGTGTGCAACACTGCCACCGCTTCCTCAAGCTGCTGCACGTGACGAACAAGGTGTCCATGGTTGTGCTCAAGCTCTGCGAGGCGATGGTCTTGGTCATTGGGTGACGAGTCAGCAGTGGCGCCTATCGTAGTCTCCGCATTGGGAGTGGGTGCCATCACACCCTCTTGATAAGCACTTTGCCTGCCACCCCGCGCGAGCAACTTGGTGATCTCTGCTTCCTCCAGTCTTCGCTCATGCAAGTAGACCTGGACATCCTGCCATCGGGAGGCTCCACAGTCATCACCACAACCAACAGCAGCGTACGCGGGCGCCTGACAACAGGTTTGCGCGCGCAGAAAGTCGATCTCGTCGAGCAGCAAGGCTTCGGTCTTGTCGACGATCTGGAAGAGGTAGCGCACGCGCTCCTCGAGCTCGAGCGTCGGGTTCAGCCTCGTGCCGTCCAAGGAAGGCCGATGGTCTACGGAACGCGGGAGGGGAAGCACCGCACGTACTTGAGCTACGTCGCCACTCCTCTCCATGGTCGTCACCCGACTTGAACTCCTCCCACCCCCAGGCATGCGCGAAGGGAGGGGGACGTCGTCTTTTCTCGCCAACTCTGAGTTGAACCAAGAGTGATGGTCGTCGTGTTGAAGTGCAATGTGCACTTTTCATACAGTTTCCAATATCAGCTTTCAGAGCATCATCATTGGTTGAAAATCATGGAAGTGATGTAGTTTCATCCAATGTGAACATGGAGTCTTGCAAGATTGTGAATCAGACCAGACAGTCCAAAAAAGTGCAACTAAGCCCATTGAAAGATGGCAGCACAATGGCGGAGAAGTCTGCTGCCGCCACCGCGACTGCCGACCGCCGGGCATTCATGCGCTCATGGTGCGAGCCGCTGGTCGACTGTGCCGTCCCTCGGGGTCTCAGCGGCGACTTAAGCATTAAGGTGTGCGTGACCAAGCTCGCAGGTGCGGACATACTGCTGTCCAGACCTCGCGTGGGAAGAATTCCTGGAGGCGGAGAGCGCTCAGCCCGAAAACGTCGCGCTCACGGTCAAGCGAACACGGACGATACTGCCGCAAAGACTGTCAGCTATGCCTTGCTGGGTCTCTTCCCTGCACTTGAGCCGCCCACTGGCGCCGATTCGAGGCTCGGGGAAGCACTGAAGGCGATATACAGCTGCTCCCAGACGCCTCCTCCTCCTCCTCCTCAAGATAAATGCTTCCGCGTTCCCCTCTCCAGTGAGATCGCCTTATCCCGGGAAGGCATCAAGCGTCTCTTCCCGACGTGGTGGCGCGCGTTGAAGACGCTTTGGTCGAGGCACGAGGGATGGGAGTTTTCTGCATCAACTACGCCGAGGTGCGCGTTTGTGATCGAGACAATCACGCTTGAGCTCAATGGGGAGAGAACAGGAGACCGCGTGGAAGTGGAAGAGCGTGACAACTGGCACGGGGATAACGATCGATCACGCGCGTTGCACAATTCCCGGATGCTTATTGAAGAACTGCTCACAACTCCTCAGGCGCAGATGTTTGGGAGGATCTTCAACAGCGTGTTGGGTGTGGGCGAAGGCACCAGCGAGGACAGCGCCTTCATCGATCACGTGGAGGTTCTCGGAACTCTCTGCAAACTGTCACTGACGTCGCAGCTGTGCTCGGCGCTGGCATACGCGAGACGCCCTGATGAGCTGTCATTCCAGCTGCACTCAAGTGAGGCGCTATCAGAAGGGCTCACGCGGGTCTGGTAATTCTTTGCGCTCGCCTTCTTCTCCAGACATGCGCATGCTCACTCCACTCTTGGGGATCTTAGACTCAACCAGCTTTCCCTCGAAGAAGTTGATATTCCCGCCATTGCAGCCGTACTTGAGTCGGATGACCCGATCAACTCTGTCTTTTGCCACCCCCACTACTCGGGGTCGTAACAGGGCCGACGGTGACGGCAATGAGCAGTCTGCTTCTGAACGTGCTGGCGCTACGGAGATGCTGAAGCGGGGAACGACCGTGACGCTTGTGCCTACGGACTTTGACGACGATATGCCGGAGGAATCGGCGAGATGGCCTTTGGCGTCGGATGTCTACAACGTCACGGTGCTCCGTGGAGGCGAAGATGACGGTGGGGATATTGTGCGGGTGTTAAATCCCGGCTTCGGCATTTGCAAGGTGCAGTGCGCACAAGTGACCTAATCCAGTGCGTAGTTGGTCGACGGCGGCGTGCGTGCCCTGCTTCTCGGTTTCAAACTTGACTTCGCTGCGGCCGGAAGCCTCTCGTGGCTCATAGAGCTCATTGGCTGGCCGCTGACGCGACTCTCTTTGGAGTTGTGGAGCGGACTTCCGATGCACACCGCCGAGCTCATGAGGTCGTGCCCGAATCTCAAGTACCTAGGCTGCGCTGGCGACACGATTGAAGCCTAAGCAACCCTGGCGACGTGCCGAAAAAGCTCGGGCCCCTCGAAGAAGTGAGCTGCTCCTTTGACGAGATCGTGCCGTTTTTTGAAGAGTTGATGGATCCAAGCACAAGCTGTGCGAGAATGCTGAGATGCATGTCGGGCTACTTCGATAACACTGGAGAAGTTCGACAGCGTACTGGCCGTCCACGACAATTTTCAGCTTTGCCGCGACGCCTGTGCGCCGTCAAGTGCTCGTGACTTCGACAGGTGATGATGATGAAGAGGAGTATGACTCCAGTAGAAGACGAGGACAACTAGGATGAAGATGGCGATGACTCACGACGCATGCCAATCCGGCGAGACGGCAGTGTGGGGGCATCGACGCTCGACTGCTCTTGCGCGATCGCCCGGTGACACGTGAAAGGCATTTCAAACCCTGGGATGAAGACAAATTTCACGACAGGATATCCTTCGAAGTGTATATTTCCAGGATTGGCTCATGGTCAAGTGGATGCAGTGTGTAGTGACCAGCTGGGACCAATTCGGCATCGAGGACTCTCCACAAGGACAAGACGCAGGGAGTGATGCCAACACGGTGAGTGAATTGCATTTCGTATTTGAGAACTCGAGTTCTTCGACAAGTCAACGGGCAAGTGTATGGTATGCCCAGAAACGACGAACGCTAACGCAACTCGAGTATCACCAAGGTACATTCCAATGCGACGACGCGCGCCTGCTGCACTAACGAATCGAATTGTCTCTCATTTTTAGACCGTCTGCATCTTCTTGGCCGCCTCCTCGGCGGTAGACAGCATGGGCGAGCGCATGGACGACTCACGTGGCAACGCCATCAGTCGGCTCCAGCCGGCGCGGCCCGCCGAGTGCTTATAGCCGTACGCAAAGTACGACAACACGCCGGCCGCGATCCAGGCCACGCTCGTGCCCATGCCCACGTAGCTGATCTGCGCGGCCAGGTAGAAGTTGCAGAGCATCGCCAGCGTCGGGACGAACGGCACGAGCGGCGCCGTGAAGTTGGCCGGGTCGTTTGGCTCCTGAGGACACTTGACGTAGAAGCCGATGCACGTGACGGCCGTCAGCACCAAGAAGACGATGGCCGCGTAGAGGCAGCCGTCGTGGCCCTCGTTCATGTACCCGACTTGATAGAGGAAAGTGGCGAGCAGTGCGAAGGCCACGATGCTGCCGATGAGCTTGGGCGCGAGCGTCGGGGACGCCTTACGCGTTCGGACCATCATGAGCGCCACGTTGGACATGTTGAAGGAGAGCAGGATGCCGAAGCTGACGATGTCCCAGAGCGTGTCGAACGGCACCACGAACGCCATGAGCGTGAACACGATGCCCGTCAGGAACGTGTTGGCGAACAGGTTGCCCTTCTCGTCGACCTTGGCGAAGATTTTGGGCATGAGTCCATCGCACGCGAGTGCGTAGTTGAGCCGCGGCTGGGCCAGGAAGCTCACGAGCACGACGACGGGCATGGTCACCGCCTCGCCGGCGCGGACGATCTCGGCGGCCCAGTGCTGGCCTTGGGCTTCGAAGCCCGCGGCGAAGTTACCCGCCTCCAGGTACGGCACCATCCCCGAGAGCACGAGCGACGCGAACACGCTGAGGAACATGGTGATGAGCACGACGCCGATCACTGCGAGCGGCATGGTGCGCTTGGGGTTCTTGGCCTCCGCGGCCAGGCAGCACACCTCGTCGAAGCCGACGTAGCCGAACGCGGCCTGCGATGCGCCAGTGAGCACGCCCTGCGCGCCGAACGCCCACGAGCCGTCAATCTGCTGGCGCTCGGGCACAAAGGGCGACAAGTTGCTCGGGTCCATGAGCACGAAGCCGCCGACGATGATGAAGAGCACGACGGCGATCTTGATGGTCGTGATGGCGTTGATGAAGAGCTTGCTGAAACGCAGGCCCAGCAGCAGGACGGCGACGCTAAGCACCATGACGAGCGCGCCGAGCAGGTTGGTGTAGTCCTCGTTCAGCCAGTGCCACGAGTGGCTTGGGTGCTCCATGGTCAGCCAGTCCTCGACCTTGGTCGCCCAGCTGCGCGCAACGCCCGCTCCGGAGACGCCATACTCGAGCGAGATGAGCCACGCAGCCACCACAGCCGGGAGCTCGCCGATCGCGTGGTATGAGTACGCGTACGTGCTCCCCGACGACGGCACGCGCGTCGTCAGCTCCATGTAGGCGAGCGCGTTGATGCACACGACGACGCCGCCGATCGTCCAGCTAACGGCAGCCGCGGGGCCAGCCGAGGCCGAGATGATGTCTCCAGTGGTGGAGAAGATGCCGCTACCGACCGTGGCGCTGATGCCGATGCAGAGGAGGTCGAAGAGCGAGAGCGACCGCGGGAGGTCGGTCGAGTCGTCCTCGGCGCGGATCACCTCGATTGGCTTGGTGCGCAGCAGGTTGTCCATGAAGCTCGGCGTGGCGGTCGCCATCATTCCCTGGATCACTTTGGATGAAGCAATGTTCTATGCTTGGAAGCCGAGCGGCGAGGCAAAGCGGACCTGTGCGGCGCAGTCGGGATCCCAAAGTGAGACGGAGCTGTCAACGAGTGGCTGAGCTCTCTAGTGGGATTGGCGACGACCGGTATCGGATCCAGGAGCAAACTCGAGTGGAGCGGACAAACGAGCGCCTCACTGCCCGGTCTCTGGGCCAGTCACATGTGTACGGTCCGTAAGCGCCATCACAGATCCCAGCGAGATTAGACGAGCTCGCTCTTGGATCGGATTGGCAGGCGTGCGGTTCACGGCACACATGCTTGCGCTCCTTCAAGCACGGCATGCTCGGTCGTGCAGTACAGTGCTGCTTTACAAGATCGAGCGCTCCGACACTCCAATGAAGCTAGAGTGACCGTGCATTGGACGTCGAGGCAGTATATCGAGCGATATGAACACGCCAAGCAGCGCAGTACCCGGTAAGAGTTGGTCCTGCGTGATGAACATGTGACAATCCCACCTGTTGCACCCCCGTTGATTAGATGATTAATACTAGTTTTAGTATTAAAATGCTTCAGAGTATTAGCCAAATACACTACACGGAGTATTTGCGTAACTGTAGTGGTTACAGAAATTAGTATCACACACACTACGTTTTGTGCCTCAGTGGCACTAATTGTTCACGAATAGTTCTGAATTTCCCGCCAAATCTGAAGAGGTTTACTAAGTCTCGACAGAGATCGGGCTGAACCACTGTACTGAAATAGAATCACTTTTTACTTATAGTGCGTCAATACAGTACAAATTGTTAGCCATTGAATTGTAATTTACAATTCAATAGCTAAGAATTGATCTCGACTCCAGTCGACAGTGATGGCCACAAAACACCTGCATGCAACCAACAGTTGCGAATAGACTCCGGGGACACGTTGTCCCAAGCCTGTTTCACCCATATCAGGGCGGTGAAGACGGTGACATTATCCTGGGGTAGCCGCTGTAGATACCGCTGGTCGCGCTTCTCCACCTTCATGTGATTGAAGCCGCGTATGCTGCACAGGATGATCCCCTGGTCGAGCGGCTGAAGGACGCTCGTAGTGTTCTTGGGCAAGAACCGAAGCCGCATATTTGTCAATAGCGAGAGCAGCATGACGTGCGTGCTGACGTTGTCTACCAACAGGAGGATGTTGCATCCGTCTCGCTGCATGCGCAGGTCGAGCGCATGCAGCCACCCGAAAAACATCGTGCTATTCACCCAAGTCTTCTTACAGTTCGCGTACTCGCCGCCTATCTCGCTGGGGATGCCGTGCCCCTTGAAGGCACGTGGCTTGGCCGACTTCTCTTTGTACAGGTGCGGCAGTTTGTCGCTGCCATAGCGTTGGTGGCGACGGCCATATTCAAGCGCGCCATGTCCAACTTGTATCCGAGCACCTTGCTTCGCTTTGACAAGCGTGCGTGGTGCCTCGGCGGGGTAGAAGAAGGACGTTTCATCCGTGTTGTAGATGTACATGGGGGCGTGCAGGTCCGTGATGCTGCACATGTCCAGGCGGACTTCAGCCACCACGTCGGGATCGGCGGGACAGCATTCCCGTACTTGCGTTTGCTCCAATTCCCGTGCCGCTTCTTGAATCGATAGACCCAGCCCTTGGAGAAGCCCGACCGCTTAAACACGGGCAGATGGTGGACAGTGTCGATGAAGTGCTCGGGGATCACTAAGAGTGCGTCTTCCTTGACCGTCTTGACCTCTTTCTTCTTAGCGTCGAACTCAGAGGTGAGCGCGCAGTCGAGCGCGTCTGTTGCGAAGGCCATGAGAAAATTCGGGGCAGCTGCCCTGTTCCATCTCCCATCCTGGACCGAACAGGACTCAAGGGGATCCATGGATCTGTGGATCCTTGGATTGGGATCCTCGGATCAGGATCTTTAGATTAGGATCCTTGGATCAGAATTCTTGGATCCTTGGATCCTTGTATCAGGATCTTCGGATCTTGATTCCGGGATCCATGGATCCTTGGATCTGGATTTCCGAGTCTGGATCCCTGGATCTGGATTTTCGGATCTTTGGATCCCTGGATCTGGATCTCTAAATCTGGATCCTGTGATCCTTGGATCCGGATATTCGGATCCATGGATCTTTGACTCTGGATCTTTGGATCTTCGGATCTTTGGATCTGTTGAAATCACCCAGGGAGCCAGCGCCAATATAAGACAATGAAGAGAAGTTTCAGCTGCTTGTGCAAGGCCGGGACCAATGAAGCCAGTACGAGGTAAAGACAAGCACCACGAAACAAATTGATGAGTGTAAGGTAGGACAGGACGGAGCCCTGAAAGTAGTGGCCAGGAAGCCAAGGTAGTCGTAAATAACCCACGAAATACACAAGCCGCGTTGGCTTTGCGCTTCATCCTACGTCTCGCTCAGCTCGTACGCTCAAGAGAGCGTTTCTTTCGTCTTTGGAAGCCCCGTGCATTTGGGCCAGCCACGTTCACCGAGAGTGTTCGCGTCGGCCGCTTTGGAAGCCCTGCACCAGCAGGCCGGCCACGTTCACGCGGAGTGATCGCTTCGGCCGCATTGGAAAAGCCCCGTGGTTACGAGCAGACCACAGTCACACCGAGTGACTGCTTCGGTCTTCTACGAGTTCGTGGGCGAGGGTCCATCCGCGCCACGACCAACCCCATCAGAGGACCCTCCTGCCGACTGAGACCAAGACCCACGTCAGTGTGTTCAGGGTAGGCAACGTGAAGAGACCAGTCTACATCGGAGCACCCCCTCCGTAGACGACGTCGGGCACGTGCGTTCGCGACTCCCAGAATTTTGGGGAGGCACTGCACCACACGTCAACCTCGGAGTCGATGACCCACTTGTACTGGTGGTTGCTCTCCGGCAAGCCGACGAAGAACGCCTGGCGGGCCATGATGTCGTACACTGCGGACTGTGTTGGCGCGCGGCAGGTCAAACGCGCGCGCCACCCATTCAGCACGATCGCCAAGTTGCAACGTGTGCGTGCACGTCGCACTTCCCGCGCAAATAATCGGCATATTCGGAGGTGAGCCATCTCGCTGCCTTTGAACTAATTTAATACTCACGAGTATTTGAGTATTTACCCATCACCATAACTTCGTCGAAGTTATGTGCTCCGTGCAGTTCCGGATTTGGAGAGGATATCTGTAATTCTGAGCTTCAGAATTGGCTATACTTGTTGATGCCAAGAGCAACTTATATTGCTATACTCCAAAACGAGTATATTCTTGCCCATCGGCGCAGCAACTGACTCACCCTGAAAATGAACTATGTACTTCTCCACGATTGCCTGGAGATAAGGAAACAACTGCGATGTTGACCAAGTACCATCGAGACACATTGAAAGGCCACAACGTACCATCGCCTTTCGAGCGTATGTTGTTCTATATGCGTCGCGCATGGTAATCACTCCACAAACAGCCTGCGCGACTAGCTCCAGAAAGAAGCGCTTACCTGGGTTGCGCACCGTCTCGGACCAAGAGCCATCGTCGCGGTTCGTTCTGCCACTGGTTCTGCTAGATTAATTCGATTTTCTTCTCGTTCTAATGCCGTCGCCACACATCCTTGATTTTCGTTATGACGAATGAGTGTGTAGGCTGACAGAGGTCGGTGGCATTTACCGGGAAGTACTTCATCGTCGTGCGCAGGGTCTTGAGCTCGTCCCGACACTCGTCCTCACTCAAGTGGCTGGAGTAGCCGCCCAAGAAGATGGACTTCAGCCGCCCGTGTAACCGGGCTCGGTTACAGTGGCTTACACTGGCGCTTAGTATAGGAAGCGTAAGTTAAATATAAAATCTATTCGATTTTCGAATAGAATTTTACAATTAACCGAAACTAAACTATTTACTTGCTTGAGGGAAAATTGAGAACTGAATTGAAAAGTGTTAAGGCGCCCCGCAAGACGGGCGCCATGGTTTCTAACCTCCAAAAACTGAATATAAAGTGTGACAGGCTCTCATGGCTGGACGTGAGAGCCTGACGTGCATCCGTGCACGCTGGTTGGTCGAAAGCCCCGGGCTTTCCGACCAATGGAAAGACTGAAAGAACGAGGACCAGCCAATACTAGGCTGTCCTAAAATAGGCAAAGGCTAATGTAGGCCACACTAGTCAGGTAGAAACCATTCTCATGTGGTGTACTTTACACCACATGCAAGCACGCCGTATTTACGTGAAAATACAGATATTTACAGCGCGCTTGTGGCGTACCCCAGGTACGCCACGTGTAACCCCGTTACAGATGGTGGCGCTCGGCAAGACCTCGAAGAACAGCCCACTCTGGTCAGGTTGATGATGTTGGCCACATCCTCCGCTCCAGCGCGCCGCCGCACCTCCTTCTCGAACGAGACAGCTTGCTCCTTCGCCTTTGGCGGGGAAGTCTGCCCTTGGTGCGTCCTCGTTCGAAAGGAAAGTCCGTGGCGCTGGAGAAAGCGCCGGCGCCACTGCCACGACGCGGTGAGCTGGGACCGCGGAATGCCGGCCTCCTCGGCGACCTCGAGCGCGTGGAACCGGAGCATGGACGCCGAGATCGGGACTCCTTCTCGCCGGTAGTCGTTGATCCACCCAACAATAGCGGTTTCGACCTCCGCAGACAGCACTGTGTCCGTGCCGGAAGCTCGCGAGCGGCACTGTCCAGCCGTCGTTGTGCTGCTGGCGCGCTCCTCAACCAGTGAGAGGTTGTTGCGCCACTTGTACAGCAGCTGCCGCGCATTCGGCTGACCGGGCGGGAAGTAGCGTTCCAACGTCTTTGCCAGCTTGTCGTGCTGGCGCAAGTGGCCGATGATTTTGAGTTTGAACGCGTTGATGTACGGGCGTCGAGTGTAGAGCTTCTTTTTGCGACCTCCGCCTTGGAGTCGAGGACGTCCGGGCTTCTTTGCCATGTTGGAAATGGAAGCCATGTGCTGTCAACCAAGCAAGACCGAGGGAGACCTGCCGATGGAATTGGTGGTGGGGATTGATTTGACCTGGTCGATCCGAGTTTTGGTAGTTTTTACTAAACAGTCGTAATTACGTAGTTGCAATGTTATCGCTCCAAATACAAGGTTGACGCCAATGACATGTCGACACCAATGACAGAAGGAATAGGGTAGTTGAAATCGGCTGAAGGAGAGCCCAACCCCTAATAATTTATAGGTTAAAATCCGCCAGATATGTGTTTTGATTGGGTACAACGATAAATTTGTTTAAATATATTCAAGATAGGATTGGAATGTGGTGGATTTACCCCCATGCTGTGACGGTTCCGACTGCCGACAAATGCCTACAGTCAGGTCATTTCCGAAAATAAGTGTACTCTACTCGTTCAATCAAATGCGGCTAAAGGGACCGGACCGGTTTTATTGGTCGGTTGGGAACCGCCGCATGGCGGGGGCGCGGCGGCAAAAACACAGTCCACAATCCAATCGACCACAAGACCGCAAGACCGTGCAGCTGCAGCCCGCGCCCCCGACCGCATGACTGGGTCCCTGTCGACCACACACCGACAGCGTCCCCGACCACGCCCTTGACCGCAACACAACGTCGCCGCCGACCGCATCCCCGACCGCTCCCCCTGCCACAGAGATGCCCCCGTGTGCTATCGATGCACGTGTCGCGCCTGCACCGGCTGGACCGCACTACCGTTGTCGCGCGTTCTGCGCTACCGTGCGAGCGCTCTCTCGCGCGTGGACTCCCTCTTGGTGGCCCTCTTGGTGGCGCTGTTCTCTGGTTTGAGCGTCGGGGCTTTGCCTTTGGTGCTGCTGGATCGATTCCACCCGTCATCGTCCATCACGATGAGAGCAGCGCTCAGCACATACAGCGACACATTCATTGAGTTTGAATCAAACCACTTACCACTAACAGTTATCAACTAACCGCTAACAATGAGTTGCAGCGCGAGCAGCATTGCAAGCCGCCTCGCGGGCACCAGCACAAGCAGCGACACGAGCAGCAGCGCGAGCAACAGCGCCAACTGCACCGCAAACAGCTGCACCGTGAGCGATCTGTACACGCGAGCAAAGCGCGAGCAACAGCGTAAGCAACGGCGCGAGTAGCTGTAGCGCGACATGCAACGCGAGCAGGTGAAGCGCGAAGTGCACCGCCAGCAGCTTCTGTGCGAACTGCAGCACCGTGAGCGAGCAGCACGACGAGCAGCACTATGCGCGACCAGCAGCGCGAGCAACAGCAACACCAACGTGGACAGTAGCACACACATGCAACAGCGCGAGCAGCGACAGCGCAATGACCACGCAACAACATAAACAACGGGACGCACAGAGAGGTGCAAAGGTACGTGACATTGTGATGTTCTCATCTTCATGCGGCTCAGCTGCAGTAAGCCGTGGGAACTCACTGATGATGGGCCGTGAATGGCTTCTTTCTGCAGCAGCACTTTGTATACCGAAATCCGCTCTTTCAGCACACCAGCCTCGCGGAGCCCACGCAATGCGCGCAAAACGGAATCCGAGCTTTTTGCTCGCATCCCACGAGAGCTCAAGAAACCAAGCACAGCGACTTCAGCAGTGCGCCCGAGCTCTACAACACAGTCTTTGTGCCCGGGCGCGTTCCCGCGAAGGTCGAAGCCGCGCTCGAGGAAGAGCTTCAAGAAAGCGACGAGCATGCGACTCTCTGACTGCTTGTGCTTGTCGGCAACGCCCCAGCCGCGCGGAGACCCAGCGTAGCAGGCAAACCAGACATTGGAAAGGTGAGTCGGCGCAGCCTTGCGGCGCTTGGGTGTCTTGACTGACACTCTAAACTCTCGAGCGTCTGGAGGCTCATTGTGTAGATCTTGAGAGGCCGCTGCGCGCTTACCAAGCAGCGCGGCCTCAACGACGCATAGCTGCTCACCCTGGAGCCGGTTGAACTCTATAAGCTCTTGAATGACAGCATCTTGCCGCTTGGCGCAGCACATCGACTTGGCTTGGTCTTCTTCGGTCGGGTTGCGTGTAGTTCCAGCCTGTTGGCTGTCTTCCAGGGCGACGGACCAAACAACGAGCTCAACCAAAGCGATCTGGGCTTCACCAGCGCAACGCTCAACACGCGCCACCAGAGGTGACGCCGCGTTGAGTGCTTTGGCTTCTGCGAAGTACCGCACGAGGTACGCCGTCAGCACGTCAAGCACCTTCGAGCTGACGTTGAGGCGCGCATCGGAGAGACCGTTGCCCGAGCTGAAGAGCGTCACCTGCAGCCGTCACAACTGCTCCTGCGCAGCATGGTCGAACGTCAAGTTGTCCAAGATGCGCGGCGAGCTGTCCACCTCCCAACCGCTCAACCGCTGATTACGCGGGCCACCTTGCGGTCCTCGCGCGGTGTGTTGAACACGTAGGCGAAGCCTTTGTTCATGCTGCTGAGACTCCATGCCCCACGATCGAAGATCCACTGCGGCGAAAGTCGGTCGTCGCAGTTCGCGCGCTGCGCTCCACCGCGCCGGAACGAGTGAGAGGTGAGGTCTTGCGTTGCGTGCTCTGGCATACTGACGCGACGGAGAAGCCGATTCACGTATCCGTGGGCGCCAATGGTGCTGCGCTTGGCTACTGGAGCTTCACTGGGAGAGCGAATCGCCGTGCTGTTGGCCGGATCAGCGTCGAGCAGGTCCATCAGCGGCACCGTCGGGTCAGCGATCACGACTTGCTGCGCGCGCAGATCGGGGAGCTGGCTTAGGAGCACGGCGCTCGCGCCTTCTTGTACCACTAGCGCTGCAGCAAGCGCGAAGAACGGACAGGTGAGTGTGGCGAGGTGACTGCGGATTTTCCAGGAGTCTGACGGCAGCGCCCTTTCCCAAGTGGATCCAGATCTGAGGAAGCCACGTGCGACATCTCAACGGTCTGATCCAAGTCTGATGCATGGAAGAAAGAAGCTGGCTGGGCGATCTTCGGACGACCTTCGGGCGACGGGCCTGAGACACTCTCCCCAAGTTCAAGCGCAGTCAGCTCAGGA
>JAADXZ010000707.1:0-15062 GCA_023338055.1 Phytopythium mirpurense
AAATGGGTGGCTCCTGGACACGGTCCATGGCTAACCATACAAACTCCAAGTGTAAAGAGTGGCAGTACCTCACGGTACTTGCCACGGCTCGTGTGAGCCACTCAACCTCACAGCGTACCTAGCTGGAGGGCGGCTGCCCTTAAGTCCGCGCAAGACTAAGTGCGCAGCACTGAAGGGTACCCCTTGTACCCCGTGTAACCCCGTTACAGGATGGGTGTTTGTAGTGGAAGGGGTGACACCTACATGATTTTGGTTGTGTACAGTACTTTCCTCGCATAGGACAAATAATACACGCCGGACAAATATATCGTGGTGGTCTCCGATACTTGGTTGCTCAATTAGAGTGAAGAGGACCCAAAAACTTCCAATTTGAAACAACATATACGTGTGGTCCACACTATTTACAAAGTCAGCCTCGGGTCTTGAAGGTCGCGCCGCGGACTCGCGAACCAAGCGGACGGGACACTTCATGGGCGACGCCCACTAAGCACAATCGGACGCACCGACCGACCCGACCCGACCCGACCCCAACCGACCCCGAGCATGCACAATGCGGTCCAAGCGCGCGCCGCCGCCCTGCGCCTCGAAGCCACGCGCCGTTGGCTGGTCAAGGAGGAGCTCGTCTTCCTGCTGCTCCACAGCCGCGTCGCCGGCCTCCCGACGCCCGCCGCGCTGCTCCAGCGCCCGCCTAGTGCGTCTGGTCGCTCGAGCCGCCTTTCTCTATCTTTATGCCTCGAGTTTGTGCTCAACTAACGCTGGCGACGCGTGCGGTCGAGCTAGGCGGCAGCCTCATGATCTACGACACGCGCGAGGTGCCCGAGTACAAGAAGGACGGCTGGCACTGGCAGAAGCGCAAGGACAAGAGCGGCCGCGTGCGCGAGGACCGCGCCAAGCTCGTCCTCAACCGTGCCGTCGTCGTCCTCGGCTCGTATGTGCACTCGGCCGACACCGCGGTGCGTGCTGCGGTCTCTGTATCCTCCAGTAGATACTGAATGTGCGCTGACATGGCTGCTCGTACGGTCTAAAACAGACCTTCCACCGGCGGAGCTACTGCATGCGCAACTCGAACGAGCACATTGTGCTCGTGCACTACTTTGACGAGGCCTACAAGCAGCAGGGGTACTCTGGGAAGGCCTCCAGCCGAACGCTGGTGGCAGTCCCGTCACCCGCTGACCTTGTCCTCGCCTCGCAGGAGACGCTCAGTGCTCTACTGACGCCTCAGCTGACCGAGGCATCCATCCAAGCGGCCACGAGACGTACGCTACTTATGTCCAGCGCTTCGATCAGGATTGTGATACGTACTGACGAGACGTGGTGTGGTCTTCTAGAGAGCTTCGACGTGGACTTCCCGCTGGCCATGACCAGCAGCACGCGCAGCTCCTCCACGTTTACGGCAGGCGGTAGTGGCGACTGCGACCTCGACATGCTGCTCAAAGAGGACGACGCGCTGGACTTTGTCGACGACGTTCTCTACAGCCGGTTCTCTGCTGCGGCCGAGGACGAGGCCGTCCCCGTCGAGAAGCGCGCACAGATCTCCGACTTTTCGCCCGAGTGGGACTTTGCTGAGGGCGGAGCCAAGGTCCTGATATGTCTCGCGTCGCCGCTCCCAGACGAACTGTTACACGCAGATGATGCGCCTTGGGAGCTCTTTGTGCAGTTTGGTCGAGCTCGAAGCCCCGCAGAGAAGTTGTCCGACATGGTTGTGAGGTGTACAGGTGCGTTCGGAAGCTCGTTGTTGGTATTTCTCGCTCCTTCAACACGCTCACAAACCGTTGCTGAACGATATGCAGCGCCGCGTTCCACCATCAGCGGCAGCGTCGACCTTTTTATCGTGCGCTGTCACGCCCAGAGCACCAGCGACCTCATACAGGGTGTTCTTCTTTCCCAGAAGATGAAGTTCGTGTATCGCGACCGCCACGAAGGATTCCCAGCCACCCACAGCACGCCCCCGCCGCCAATCTTGTCGTCGCTGGCGGTCAACAGCGTGAACGCAAGCTCCAAGCGCGGACGACCACCGAGCGCTCATGAGATCCTTGCCCAACGGATACAGGCCAGCGCCAAAGCTGGGTCATTAGCAGGAGGTGTGGGTGGAACCGTCGCGCACCTGTCTTCCTACGTCGAGTCCGATCGTAAGTGCTGTCTATCCCTTTCATGCACGCTTGATGGTGTGTTTATTACGACTGCTAACGGTTGGTACGCCATGCAGTTGACGAGCGACAGTGCAAAATCCGCGTTGTTGAGCGGCTGTCTGAGTTCCATCAGGCTATTTGGACGCGAGCATCTCATGCCTTCATCGCCGGCGACGTACCTGGCGCGATGGAGGGCCACAGCTCTACCGTGTCCATCCCAGACAGTGGACAAGCTTTAAATCATCAGCGGACGACGTCGCCTTCGACATGTAGTGCGGATCATCCGACTGATGATGATGAATCCGCCAATGAGGACCAGACACGATTTATTGCTGGTAGAAGCGCCTCCGAGCGCTTCGAGGCTGCTCCAGCAAGTGACAAGAGCGTGGCGCTGGATGACAGCACCATTGAGACGCTCAGTGACCAAGACTTGGAACAGTTGTCGGAGCAGCTTCTGGAGCGCGTCGTGCGGCAGCTGATCACGATCGCACACACGAGTGACGAGCTGTTGGAGGAGCTCAACTCGCTCGACGAGACCGGTCTGAGCCTGCTCCACTACGTGAGCTTCTACAACTACGCGCAGCTCGTGCCGGTTCTGCTCGCGCATGGCGCGCACATCAACCAGCAGAGCACACAGGGACAGACGGCGCTCCACCTCGCAGCTGGGTGCGGCCACGACGGACTCGTCAAAGTGCTGCTGGACTCAGGCGCCGACGCGCTGACGGTCGACTTTGACGGGCTCACGGCCGCCAACCGCGCGGAGAAATCGGGCCATCAGCATGTCGCGGCGATGTTAGGGAGACACATCAGCGGAGGCGCCAGTGCCTCGGGACCCTGCGTGTCGCCTGCGGATGAGCTGCAGCTGGGCGACTGCTACCCAATGGATATCGACGATGACCCAGTGCTGTACCACGACTACCAGCAAACGCCCCTCTGGCCGTCATTGTCCTCGTCTCTGGCGTCGTCGGCGTCCACCGTGGCGTCAATGTCGCCGGTGCTGCAGCCGTCCATTCGAGCCCACGCCAGCAGTTTCGAGAGCAACACCGACGTGCTGGGGTCGACAAAGATGCCATCAGTTCACTATGTACGTAGCTGCGTTGGCATTGAGGTCGTCGTCGTCGATGGATCGGCCTCACCTGGTTGTTTGTGGATGCTGCCTATGAATTGTATGGGAACGATGATAGGCGGACGAAAACCACGAGCACAACCGCAAGTTTCTGCTGGGCGCCTTCTCGACAATGAGTCTCCACGACAAGTGCGCTCTCTCGCTGAGCATCTCGCGCGACAGCAGCGGGAACCCGCGGCGCCGAGGCGGCAGCATGAGCGACGAGTCGGTTCTCTCCTCGGGCGGAGCTGCTGCTGCTCCTGGTGGCGCGGACTCGAGCACCGCGTCTCTAAGCGGCTCGCCAGCTCTGTCTGTAGGCGCAAGCGCTCCAGCCTCAGGTATTACTCGGATTTCGCTGGGGGAGCCGGCTGACCAAACGGTGTACGACTCGGACGTCAAGAGCGTCATCGCCGAGGACGAGGAGAGTCTCAACAAGCTGGAAGCGGCGATTGAGCTCATGGCTCCCGAGGAGAGACAGTCGCTCGAGGATGAGGTCAAGGTGCTGCAGCACAACATCCGCGCGTGGCTGCTCCGCCGCAACTGCCGCAACATGCGCGAGACGACCAAGCGGCTGCACGAGGCCGCCAGGAACATGGAGGGTCAGCAGCAACAGCAGCAGCTAACCGCCGTGGAGACTGGCGGTCCAGTATCGGACGACCTGCTGGACGAGGACAGTCGCGGCGGGCCTTCTGAACGCGAGCGCGCGGCAGTGACGGTGCAGGCGGCGACGCGCAGCATGCTCGCGCGCCGCAACTTTCTGCAGACGAGGCACGTGGCCATCAAGGTACAGGCCGCGACGCGCGGCGTGCTGTGCCGCAAGCACTTTGCGCGCATGAAGGCGCACGCGCAGGCGTCGCTCGTGATCCAGCGCAACGTGCGCGAGTGGTGGCACAAGAAGCCCTCTGCCAGGCCTGACAGTCCGCCTGACGCTCATGGGAGGGGCGTCGAAGGGAACCAAGAGGACGAGGAGAAGGCGCCGACGCCATTGGATCTGCAGGGCCTCGAGGTCGACAGCATGCTGCGGTAGCGCGCATGGAATACACGAAGCACTCGTCGCTCCTCCTCCAGTCTATTACCACGAAGCCGAGCCATGGCTGCTGCTGCTGCTGCAATGCCGCAGTCTGTTCTTCCGCTGGACTCATCGCACGGATCGATCGGCCTGCTCGATCGGCTTACTTGTCCTCGTCCGTGTACCGCCGAAAGCCTTCAATGGGCGGCGTCCAGGTGGCCATGGTGCGCGTCTCGGGCACGGGCTCCACGTCTTCCTCGAGCGCCTCCTGCTGCAGCTCGGCCGGCAGCGCGTTGATGGCGGCCCACTTGAGGTCGATCTTGGTCTGCAGGTCGCGCATCAGGTGGTTGTGCGTGATCGACGTCATGGAATTGAAGCGGCGGCCGATCTCCTGGAAGCGCTGCTGGTCCTCCTCCGACCACTCCTCCCTGCTCAAGTAGCCACCACCCAACACGCTCAGCTCAAACTGCACACACACACTCCCACTCAAGGTCAATCGCAGACGCATTCGGCAGCGTACGCGTCCGGGTACTGGCCCTTGATGGCGCGCAGCATCTGCTCAAAGTTGGCGTCCTCGCCGCCCTTCTTGCCCTTCTTCTTCTCTTTCTTCTTGGCCTTGGCCGCGAACGCGCGCGCGCCCGCGGCCTCGAACAGCGCGCCGGCGGACGCGCGGGCCACACACGCGCGCACGCTGCGCGCCACGAGCGACGACGACATGCTGGGAGGCGCCGGCGCCGAGTCTCCGGGAGCTGGCGAGCGAAAGCTGCCTGCCTGCGTCTTTGGGGTCTGGCGGCGGCGACGGAGCCGCCCCCGCGCCAATCAACGGCCTGCATCAGGCGTGGAACCGTTTGTCGTCTTTTAAGTACGGATTCTGTTAAAAATGGACAGTACACGTTGAATAAGGACGGAGCAAAATATGGAAGGAAACCAGATGCTGGGGTCACCATTGAAGTTGAAGGCAACGTGGTCAAGTAGATATTGTCATTGATACATATACACAACACACACTGAAGCGCTTCGGCTAGCGCGTCTCGTTTTTTCGACGGAGTCTCGGATCAGGCGCGTTAAAGTCTGGCGAGGACACGACTGGTCCGTGGTACGTGAACGGGTCGCGCGACACTGGCAGGTCGGGGCTGAATGGCGGCAGCGGCAGGAACGGAGGCGGCGAGTAGTAGTAAAGCGAGTGTGGAGCCGCCGGTAGATGCGGCGGGAACGGCTCGCCAAAGTCAGACGAGAAGTACCGCACCACGTCCTGCGGGGCCGTGCGCCACAGCGTCGCGTCGGACCACTGGAGCGCGCCGGCCGCCGGCTCTGGAAGCTCCTGCTGCCGCGAAAAGTCCCAGCCAAAGAGCGCTGAAGTCGACGCGTATACTTGCTGCAGCTGCCACTCGAGCGCCGAGTCGTCCTCGAAGCGGCGCATCTTGGCCCAGCGACCCAGGTCCGGGTCGTCTTCAACGTCGTCGTCCACATCAGACGCCGGATCGTCGGCACTCGCTCGACCAAACGCGTAGTCTTCGCGTCCGTCGTGCACCACGTCTTCAGCTGGCACGCGGAGGATGTACTTGTCCAGCTTCCGCTTCCGCTCCGTCGTCTGGAGCGCCGCGGGAGGGGCCGCCTGAGGATGAAAGGCTGCGGCGTTCGGGTTTAGCCGGCGCTCTGGAAGCTGCTTGGAGTCTGTGCGCGGGCTCTCGCAAGTGACCTCAGGCTCCGGCTCGTCGTTGACCGATGGCAGAGCCTCCTTTGCGATACTGACGGACATCTCGACGTCAAGAGGAAGCCGCGCGTCTTCCATTCGACAGTCACTTTCGTCGTCGAGGTCGTCGGCAAAGTCACTGCAGTCCGTGTGGGAGGATGGCGCCTTGGATACGTCCACGCCAACCTCGATCTTCTCCATGGCAGTGACCAGGAGCAGCTGCGTCTTCTTCCTCTTCTTCTTTGCCTTCTTGCTCTTTTTCTTCTTGTTCTTTGTATGGACTTCTTCGGCGACCAACGCCTCATCTCGTGATTCCTCCAGTAACAGCGCTTCCATTTGCTGGAGCGCTCGCTTTTCCAGAAAGCTCACGTAGCTTTTCAAGATAAGCTGTGGTTTACAGGGCAGCAACAGCATGCACAACATTAGTGCGCATCAGTATAACAATGCCGACAGCGGACACATTGACAGAGCCCACGCACCTGCTCGACGAGCATGGCGATGAGTCGCTGGTAGTCCTCCCACGTGTTGATGACCTCGCTCTCCGTGACGAACAGACTGCGGAACTGCGCGTCCGTCAGCACGTGCACCGTGGACAGGAAGCCAGCTAGCACGTCCCCGACGAGCGAGAACAACCGCTCCGTGCTCTCTACCAGCTCGCTCTTGACTGTCAAGATGCCCGTGCTGATGTCCATGAACTCCATGGCCTCAAGCAGCTCGTACGTCTTCTCCGTTGGGTCGTCCGCCGCCGCGAGTGAGCGTGACGCCGGCTTTACTGAGGCTGCTTCACCATCGCTGGCGGGCTTAGCTGTCGCACTGGCAGTCGATGGCTTGTCCGGCGCCTTCTCCGCGACAGACACGCCGGATGCCTTGGCCTTGAGGTGGCGCTGCATGAGCCCGACGCACAGCAGGCTCAGGTTGAGCTTGTAGAGCTGCTTGACCAGGTCCGGGTCGTCTAGGAAGAGCACCTGCTGGCGCTCGAGGGCGCTCAGCTGCTCCCAGTACTGCCGCACCCGGCCAGCGATCGCATCACCAGCCGAGGCAATGGCCGGCGTCGGCAGCCGCAGCACCGCCTTGGCCGCTCCTCCTCCACTCGTGGGCTTGCTGCGCTTCATGGACCGCCCAGCCGCGCGTGCCACGTCCGGCTGTGGACTACGGATCGCCAAATAGCTCTTCCAGATAGGCGCTAACGTTGCATGGACACCAGTAGTCGGAGATGGCAACGGTCAGCCGAGTATTGATACACACACACGAGCGTGGGAACCGCCGTACCATCGACGCTGACGGCCGCCTTCTTGGCCGTCGAAGGCCTCGAGCGCTGCGCCGGAGCCACCGCCATCTGCGCTTGTCTCTGCAGATCTTCAAGTGATTCGACGCCGCTTCCGCGCAGGCCCAGCAGGATCGCAATCGATCGAAGCGCCTGAGCGGCCGCCCCTGCGTGCGAGCTTCTAGATCAAGTGTTGGGCGCGCTTTCACTGGCATGAATGGCCTCTCCTTTGGCTACCAGGTAGTCACAACGGCTAAGAATGGATCATCACTCTATGCCTAGGAGTGCGTGTTGACAAGTTGACGCTATCAAACCCATCTCAGTACTTGTAGAATGCCTTGACAAATCAGAACAAAGACTGGTCGAATGCTTGGTTATTTTGGCTAATAAAAGGATGAAAAGAGATGTTTATGGCGTGGATTGGTCGTTTTCATGAGTTTAAAGTATTACTCGCTCCTCTTCTGCTCGCAAATTGCAGGTGAGAGGAACACGACGACGACGATGGCGGACGTGCATCATCGGCGCGTGGCGCAGCAGCTCAAGGCCGCGTGCGAGGAGACGGCGGCGCAGGCGATCGCGGCCACGACGGCCAGCGGACAGGCCTCGCGCGTGCACCACAAGAACCGCAAGTTCGGCAGCCGCAAGGAGGCCATGGACGCCAAGGTTCGTGTTCACAGCGTCGGCGACGTCGCCCACCGCACTAACATCCTTATGGCGCGGACTCCACAGATCGCAGCCGCCAAGAAGAAGCGCGAGGAGAAGGAGGCTTCCGCCAACAAGTAGCTGGCGTGCGGTCCCTGGCGGAGAGACGCGCTAATAATACACGGCGAGCGGTCCGTTTCCGCCGGTCGTTTCGCCTCGGCATGTGTCTCTCGCGAGCGTAAAGAGCTAGATGGAAGGCCACCAAGGTGGCTCTAGACTATCCGATTGTCTGGTCGTTCACGGGAAGGAGATGGCGCGCATGTGGGCGGCGCTGCGGGCGCTGCTGGCCAAGAACTGGACGCTCAAGGCGCGGCACCCGGCGGCGACCTGGAGCGAGCTGGGCAACCCGCTGCTGTGCATCCTGCTCTTCGCGCTGCTTAAGACGATGGACACGGACTTGAGCATCCCTGCGGGGTGGACCACAGACGCGGCCAACGCCTCGGCGCCGAGCTTGGGCTCGCGCTGGAGCCTGTTCGCGCAGTCGGACCTCCTCTCGGACCTCAACACCAGCCTCTCGAGCGTCGGCATGTCCACGGACGCGCTCTTTGGCGGCGCGGACGCCTCGGGGAGCGACTCGCCGTCGGCTTCAGCGGCGCCGACAGCGCTGCTGCTGCGGCTGGCGTCGGCGCTCAAGCTGCCCAAGTTCTTCTTCACCGAGACGACCATGCCCGGGCTGCTCGTGAGCCTCGCGCTCCAGGCGTTCATGGAGAGCGAGCGCCTGGACAAGCTAAGCCGCGACGACATGCTCGGCTGCATGCTCAAGTTTGTGCTACTCGGGTACACTGGCGAGGTCGGCGCGTCGCCCTACGCGGTGCCCGTCGAGTGCCGCGGACGCGTCGTGCCGTACCGCATCGCCATCACCCCAGACACGCCCTTCACGCGCGACTACTTCGCCGCGACGATGGAGCAGTGGCACCCGCGGCTGGCGCTCGCGCCGAGCGTCTACGGCATCTCTCTCCTCACGGCGCCGTCCTTCCGCGACTCGCGCGTCTTTTTCGATAACGAGTCGGCGCTCGAGGCGTACATGGCCGCCGAGGACTACGGCCTGAGCTCCAAGGCGCCCAAGATCTACGCGGCCATCGCGTTCGAGCAGTTCCCAGAAGGGGACGCCATCGGAGGCACCCGCGGATACCCCATCGCGTACTCGCTGCGCTTCAACGCCACGACCGCGCGCTCGGGCTTCCCGTCGTCCGTGCCGCACACGCGGCGCGCCGCTCGCTTCTCGACGTCCACCAGCAAGCTCGTCAACGTGGCGTCGACGCTGAGCTACTCGACGCGGGGGTTCATGACGCTCCAGACGGCGGTCGCCAAGTTCCTCAACTGCCTCCCCGACTGGGACGCGGCCTCGCAGTCCACGACGGGCGACTGCCAGCTGCTCCAGGCCGTCAGCAACGCGTCCGACGATCAAGACGCGAGGCTCCTGCAGCAGCTCGAGAGCGACATGGTAATCAGCTCGGCCTTCGGCATCATCGGGTCCCTAGGGGGCCTCGTGCTCGAAAGCTTTGGCGCTGGCGGCTCCGGCTCGGAAGCCGCGCTTGATGTATCTGCGGCGACGATACCCGAGCGCACCAAGGCGCAGCTCTTGCAGTCGCTGCGGATCGCGCCGCAGGCTCACATGGGCGCGGGCGTATTCGTGACGCCCAAGCCCGCGTTCCGGTACGCGCCGTTCTATGACAAGGTGACCTTCGTCTTCCCTGTCGGCTTCGTGCTCTCGTACCTCTACACGGTCTCGCGCATGGTCGTCGCCTTTTTGACCGAGAAGGAGACGCGCTCGAGAGAGCTCATGCGCATCTTTGGCGTCAGCGACGCGCTGCTGTTCGCCTCGTGGCTGCTCACGTACGTCGCGCTCCTCGCGATCGCCACGGCGCTGCAGACGGCGGGCGCGCGCGCCATGCTCTTCCCCAACTCGAGCGCTCCGCTGCTCTTCGCCTTCTTCTTCTCGTTCGCGCTCAGCAGCTTCTCCTTCGCCTTTTTCGTGAGCGCCTTCTTCTCCCGGGCGCGCTCCGGCTCGTTCGTCGGCATGGCGCTCTTCTTCATGCTCTTCTTCGTCTCCTACAGCTTCGGCGAGGAGACGAGCGAGGCGCAGCGTATGTGGGCGGCGCTGCTGAGCCCCGTGGCGCTGGCGCAAGGCATCGTCATCCTCGCCAAGCTCGAGGCCGTCGGCGTCGGCGTGTCGCGAGCCACGACCGGGGAGCTCGTCAACAACTTCCGCTTCGAGACGGCGATCTACATGCAGCTGCTCGACTTCGTGCTCTACGTGCTCGTCGCGGCGTACGCGCAGCGGGTCGTGCCCCAAGAGTTCGGCGTGCCTGAGAAGTGGTATTTCCTCGCCACGCCGTCGTACTGGCGGCGGTCGCGGTGGTGCGCCGCGAGACTCGCGTTAGTGCCGACTGCATCGCGGTCCAAGGTGGCAAGCAACGACGTGTTAGTTCCAGCGTCTGATACTCGCAGCATCGAGCCCGTCGGCGAAGACCTACGTCTCCAGGAGCGCGAAGCTCGCGCAGTGGCAATCACGGGACTGACCAAGCAGTACAAGCCGCGAGGTGGCGGCGTCAAGACCGCCGTCGACAACCTCGATCTGACGCTGTATGAAGGCCACGTGACGTGTCTGCTGGGCCACAACGGCGCCGGCAAGTCGACGCTCATGTCGATGCTGACGGGCATGACGGCGCCCACGAGCGGCGATGCGGTGATCCGCGGCCACTCCATCTTGACTGACATGACGCGCGTGCGCGAGTCGCTCGGCTACTGCCCCCAGGCGAGCGTGCTGTACCCGGAGCTGACGGTGGAGGAGCATCTCCGACTGTACGGACGCATCAAGGGCCGTACCTGTAGCGCTGAGCTGGGCAACGAGGTCCAAGCCAAGATGTGCGAGGTCGGTCTGGAGGCCAAGCGGCACACACAGGCGCACGCGCTTTCGGGTGGCATGCAGCGACGCCTGTCGCTCGCGATCGCCTTCCTGGGCGACAGTCAGGTCGTGTTCCTGGACGAGCCGACGTCAGGGATGGACCCGTACAGCCGCCGCAGCACGTGGGAACTCATCCGGTCGAACCGCAGAGGCCGCGTCGTGGTGCTGACGACCCACTTCATGGACGAGGCCGATGTGCTGGGCGACCGCATCGCCATCCTCGCCGACGGCGTGCTCCAGTGCGTCGGGTCGTCGCTGTTCCTCAAGAACCACTTTGGCGTCGGGTACCGCCTCAGCATCACCACCAGCACAGCAGACCGTCGCGATATGGGCGGCCAGGGCGGATCTGTCGTCTCGCTCGTTCGGTCGCATGTGCCGTCGGTAGCGGTAGCCACGAGTATTGGCACGGAGCTGACGCTGCAACTGCCGTTCGAGAGCGCGCCGGCGTTCCCGGAGCTCTTTCGCGCGCTCGACCGACACCGAATCGACCTGGGTGTGCTCTCGTACGCCATTTCCGTCACGACGCTCGAAGAAGTGTTCCTCAAGGTGCTAGAAGGAGGGAAGCAGCATGAGGCAAGCGCCATTGCGGTCAGCAATGGAGAGAAGACCAGCGGTGGAGCGGATGGAGACGGCGCCAAAGTGTCAGCGCAGGTGCAAGTGGCAATAGCGGAGATAAATGACCTCAGCAACAAGGCCCAAGGCGGGATTCCACTGAAGAGCGCGTCCGTAGGCGAGCACAATCGCAGCACACAAGCGCATCGCAAAGGCCAGCAGCAGCCTCGAGGCGCAATGCTGAACCAGTTCGCCGCGTTGGTCCACAAGCGCGTCCTGTATGGGAAGCGCGACCGCAACATGCTCCTGTTCCGCACGCTCTTGCCGGTCGTCGTCATCTTCACTGGGCTCGCGGCGCTCCGGCAGAGCGTCTTCCTCAAGAACGACCCAAAGAAGCTGCTTACAATGGAAAGTGACTTCTCACTCGGCAATCGCACGCCAATCCCCGTGAGCTTCCCGGGCGAGGCGCTGTCCGCTTCGGCGTTCGGCGACGTGCTGACGGACTCGACGTTCCCGGGTGGCAAGCTGTTTGAGGTGGAGATCCCACAGCAAGTGTACGACGGGTCCGCTACGCCGACAGTGTTTGGTGTCACGTACTCTCCGTCAGAGGTCCAGCCCAATGATACCAGCGGCTATTGTCTGCGTTTCAGCCAGATCGTGTTCGAGAATGGCTATGGCGTTGAGGCGCCTGACACGACGGAAACGAGCGCCGACGCGCCGATACAAGCAATGGAAGGCCAGAACGGCGGCTATATGGTCTACGGCTCAGTGGAGAACCGAGTGCTGGCCTACAATGTGCTCGTGAACACCTCAACGCTGCACGCGGCGCCCATTTACAAGGGCATGATGGACGAGGCGATCCACAAACACTTGTTGATGCGCCACGCCGCCAGCTCCGGGGACCCCATGACGCAGGAAGAGGTGGACCACGTGTCGATCCGCGTGTCGTCTCACCCGCTGCCGTTGTCCTTCAAGACGCGGACGCTCTTCAGCTCCTTCTTGAGCCTGCCCGCCGTCATCTTCGTCGTCATCGCCTTCACATTTGTCCCGGCAGCTGTCATGCCCTTCATCGTGCGCGAGAAGCAGCGCGAGCAGAACGCCAAGTACCAGCAGCTGCTGTCGGGCGTGTCGCTCTCCGCGTATTGGCTCGCCAACTTCGCCTTCGACCTGGCCTTGTATGCGGTGCCTATGACCGGCGCTATCCTACTGCTACGTGGCTTCGGCGTGTCATCTTCGCTCAGTAACAGCGGCGCGGCGTGCTCAACATGCACTCAAGATGTTCCGAGCGCTGTGGTGACGCTGTTTGTGCTGTTCGGGGTCGCCGTCGCGCCGTGGACGTACTTGCTGTCTTACTGGATGCACGACCCGCGCGCGTGCCTACTGTACACCATCATGCTCAACTTCCTGCTCGGCATCGTACTGATCCTCATCAGCTACACAATGAACACCCTCGTGACGACCAAGCCCGCGAACGATGTGCTCGTGTACGTCTGGCGCCTCTCGCCGTTGTTCTCGCTCGGAAATGGACTGCTCAACGTGATCGTCGCCGATATCAAGGCGCTCTATGGCCTCTCTGGCCGTGTCACGAGCGCGTTCGACGCGGAGATCGCCGGCACGGACATTGCGTACTTGGCGGTCGAGGGCCCTGTCTACTTCTTGCTGACCGTCGTGATCGACGAGTACCGCAATCGCACATCTCACCTCGACTCGAGACTGAACTGCAGAGGCATCTTCTACGGACTGCTGTCCCGATTCGCAGCTTTAGATCAGCTAGTGTCGCGCAGACGGTCTGATACTAATAGAGAGAAGGCGTTTGGATCGGCCGTGAGGGACAGCAACAGCGTAGGCAACACGAGTGACGAGAAAGAAGACGAAGACATTGCAGCCGAGGCCCAGAGGCTGCGTAGTGAGCCTACAGCGACGGATGCGAACAAGGCACTGCTCTCACAACCCGTCAAGGTCGTCGGCCTGCGCAAAAGGTACCCAAACGGGAAGCTCGCGGTCCGGAACTTGACTTTCAGACTCGGCGCCGGCGAGTGCTTTGGGTTCCTGGGCATCAACGGCGCGGGCAAGACGACGACCATGCGGATCCTCACGGGCGACTTGGCGCCCACGGATGGCTCCGCGTCCCTGAACGGGTTCGACATCCTCGCCCAGCGACGCGACGCGCGGCGCTCGATCGGCTACTGCCCGCAGTTTGACGCGCTCTTGGACCTGTTGACCGTGCGCGAGCACCTCGAGCTGTACGCGCAGCTCAAGGGCTTAGCTCCCGTCATGAGCGCCGAGATCGCGCGGCTCCTGCGCAAGCTGGACCTCGTACAGTTCGAGCACAAGCTCGCCGGAGCGCTCAGCGGCGGCAACAAGCGCAAGCTGTCCGTTGCAATCGCGCTGCTGGGCGACCCCGCGGTGGTCTTCCTTGATGAGCCATCGACGGGCATGGACCCTGCCTCGCGTCGACTCATGTGGGACGTGATCCTGGACGTTTCGGTGCGCTCCAAGCGATCGACTGTCGTGCTCACGACCCACTCGATGGACGAGTGCGAGGCGCTGTGCAGCAAGGCCGGCATTATGGTCGATGGCCGCCTGCAGTGCCTCGGGTCCATCCCGCACCTCAAGGCGCGCTTCGGTGACGGGTTCCTGCTCGACTGTAAGCTCCAGCCCGCCTCAACCGACGAGGCCAAGCAGCTGCAGCTCGAGCGCCTAGCTGGCTTTGGCCAAGAATTCGACTCGAGCAAGGCGGCAGAAGTTTGTACAGCCTTGGGGAGTGCTGGGCGAGCTGTAGCCTTCTTGGCGAGCGTCGCGCCAGGCGCAGGCTCAAACATGGACCGACCGGCTGCGAGCAAGTTCGGCATACTGCACCTGTGTGCTTGGTGGATCATGGAGGAACGCATGCAGGCGCTTTCCGAGTTCTTGAAGCGACACTTTGGCTGTGGCGGAGGCATGGAGGCACTCGCCGACCGCAATAGCGACGACAGGCGTGGAGATGTCGTGCTGCTCGAGCGACAAGGAGGATACTGCCGCTTTCGCGTCAAAGCGTCCGAGACATCGCTTGCCGACATGTTTGAGCTGGTTGAAGGCTCCAAGGCGTCGTTGGCGATCCAGGACTACAGCGTCTCGCACACGAGCCTCGAGCAGATCTTCAACAACTTCGCGCGCCAGCAGCAGTCTTCAGACCCAATGCCCTGACGCCATCGGCTCCACGCAACAATGAATACAACTGAAATCACATTTACTAAAGCTCTCGAGCTACTTCAAGTATTTTTTGTTGTAGACCAGCTGCAGATATCAAAAGGGCCTCCAACGGTGATGAAGAATCACTTCTTGCTTCGCATATGTGCACTGCTGGGCATTCGGAACGATATGGCTGACCCAAGCGCTCACGGGAGCCGGATGACACAGGTACTATCCACTGATCAAAAGGATCGTCAAGCTTACAGCTCTGAAGATCAAGCAACCCTTGTGATAGAGCCCAAAAGAAACAAACCCGGCTATCACAAAAGATGGCTCACACTCCCGCCCCGACGTGTCCTCAGAGCGTCAATGGCGGCCACAATGGAGATCCACCGCGTATTTCGAGGCTTCGGTCTTCCCATACTAGCCATCGTCGTCGTCTGCATCGCGTGGACGACCTTCCTGATCGTTCTGACGCTCCGGCCGAACGACACGGCCAACTGGCTCATGGACACGGGCGACTTTGACG
>JAADXZ010000708.1:0-15061 GCA_023338055.1 Phytopythium mirpurense
TAGCCGCACTTTCAAAATTTATTGTGCTGAACAAATCCTTTCGGCCTTTTAAATTTGATTTTGCCTTTTTTCCGGTACGGATCCTCTTTTCTGGTACATATCCGATAGCAATCCTCCGATCGGAGGTTTTATGGTAGGGGACGTTGTGAAGCTCTTTGGTACTTCCAATCCTAAAAGTTGCAGAATTCATGTCGAGTAGCAACTCTAAAAGTAGACTGGAGTCGGGCAGTCGACGTTAGCAGTGGCTGCGGCTGCTGCACCTTCGAGCAGAACACTGATACAGAAACAATGTTTGCGTAAAAACTTCGCGCACAGTCTTTCTTCAGCTGCACGAAGCGTATTTCCAAGATGCGAACAAGCGCACTAGGTATCTCTATTTATATTCACACGATGAGATCTCGCTCACGCGGTCTTTCTCAGCCTACAGGCACTTATGTGTTGGGCGTCGTTGCAGCAGAGCTTACGCGCTCCTCTTTTTGTCGTCTGGACTCCTCTCAATTCGGCCCGCCACATGCACCGCGGCGTCTGCGCGCGCTTACGAAATGTGACTCCGCACCGCAGAGCTATTTCCTCATTTCTCTCATTCCTTCAAACGAATTATAGAGCCATAATTGCACATACTCACCGACAGAGCATGCAAATGGGCTCATATTCCAAGTTTTGCACGGTTGTTGCCGTGACCATCGCGATCCTGACCACGACTCGCGTCGACGCCATCGTCTATGGGCACAACCTGACTCCAGCTGGCATCACGGCGGCGCAATAGGGCGCGCCTCATGGTGCGCGCGCGGCAGCGGGGACAACGCCGACCATTCAATACATCCTTGGCGCCAACATTATTGAAAAGTGTCCGCCTCCAGGGAGTCGCGAATCATGAATTGGAGTGCACATGGCATGAACACGATATGGCTGACTAGTCTCTCGAACAAAGCGCCTACCTGGACATGCACACATTCAGACACGTGGGCAAGACTCCGTCAGAAGCGACCCGAGACGTCCGGTCCGTGAGAATGTCACAACATTGCTGTTTACAGTTGCCACTGCGTGAGCGCGACCAAAACTGTGCAGTGCATGCGGCTGTATCCAATCCAGCGTGCATATACAGAATCTGTACTACCGATAGCAAGATCGACAGCGCCCCCCCCCTCCCCCTCCAGTGGCAACGCCTTCCGAGAATACGGTAGTGAAATGTGAGCCCCAATCGTCACAATGGTCAGTATGTGCGGATCTGCCTGCTTGGCTCTAAGTTTGAGCCATCTGGGATTGAAATCACTGCTTCAACTACACCCGGCTGCCACACCATCGCATAGACTGGACAGCAGAACCCACGGTGCTCTTGAGGTGGATTTCTGAGTCACTACATTTGGTAGAGTTGTTGTTGGGCACGGCTCCATGTGATTCACATGATGTGAAGCAGTTCCAAGACGCAGCGCACCTCCAAGCAGCAGGCACTGTTGTCGATCTATGATGACGGTCACGTTGCGCCTGTGGACCACGTGTGATCCACACGTAGCGTTTGCTGTACAGTGTACCGTAGAGGCCCTCGTGCAACGAAGGACGAAGGGTGAGGCAGTATCCAAGAGCTAACCAGCGTATTGTGGGTCGTTACCGACAACTCGGGACTCTAAAAGCGCAGTCATCTCGGTCCAGTGCTGTCGTTATTGACCGGTGACACTTCGTGACTATAAAATAACACGTTATCGTGCTGACTGTGGGGCAGGCAGCCTGGCGCTGGTGTCGCCTACTGTACTGGAAGCCAGAGACGACCCGGAGTGCCCTGCCCCACCCAGCCGGGCAAGAGTGCCCTCACACCTTCACACGACTCTTCTGTCGCTGAGCAAAAGACGTGCAGTACCCCCCATCTCTTCAAGCAATCATCCATGACTGGGTCATTGACTCATCCGTCATCTGCGTTGTGTGTCCCGCGTCAACATTGCATGGTGTGGGCACCAGATCCCGCCGCCGCCCATTTCTCTCTCCGCTGCAGGATCAAGGCGACACCGATATTGTTGGCTTCGCAGAGACGAATTGGTGCTCCTCCACTCCCCACTCTGCATCTTCCCGCCAAGACCACAAGTGCAAAGACCCAAAGAGAAGAAGGGATGCGCTGCCAGTCCCTCATCGGCCCGCTGCTTGCGGCTGCCAGCACCATGGCGACTGCAGACGCGGCGTTCATTAAGGGCCACGACCTGTCGTCCGCTAGGTACATGGAAGTCAACGAGGGGGCTCGGTGGTTCAACACGGACAAAGTGGAGCAGCCTCTCGAGGAGATCTTGGCTGCCGGCGGCATGGAGAGCGTGCGCCTTCGGTAGGTCGATGCTGTCGACGAGAATGGAGGGGACGCACTCTTAAACTCTGCGTCTGATGTCGATGTGTGTGTGTGTGTGCTGTCGCAGCATCTGGACCGACGAGGAGTACGGACTCAACTACACGCTGGCGCTGGCGCAGCGGTTCCAGGCGGCGGGCCAGAGAATCTACCTCGACATGCACTTCTCGGACACGTGGGCCGACCCGGGCAAGCAGTTCATCCCGGCGGCCTGGGACAACTCGACGCTCGAGACTCTCGCGGCCGACCTGCGCGCCTACGTGAACTCGACGCTGAGCGCCTTCACTGCCGGCGGCGTGGACATCGCGATCCTCTCGCTCGGGAACGAAATCACGCACGGCATGCTCTGGCCCTACGGCTACATGAAGGAGCTGGAGGGCGACTTCACGAACTTCGCGCAGCTCTGGGCGGCCGCCCGCGCCGGCGTCGAGGACGCGGTGCTGGCTGGCACGGCGCGCCCGGAGGTTATGCTCCACCTGGACAATGGCTGGAAGGAGGAGACGCTCATGTGGTACTTCGACGGCCTCTACGCGACGGGCTTTGTGACCCCGGGCGACATAGACGCGTTCGGGTTCTCCATCTACCCGTTCTACGGTGTGAACGCGACGCTCGAGGCGCTCAACTCGTCCTTGACGGCCGTCGCCAGCAAGTACCGCAAGCCCATCTACGTGGCCGAGACCGACTTCCCCAGCAGCTGCACGGGCGTCGAGCTCAGCTCCAGCATCCCTGCGACCCCGCAGGGCCAGATCGAGTGGACCAATGACATCATCGACATTCTGTACGGCCTGCCGAACGGATTAGGCGCCGGTGTCTTCATCTGGGAGCCCGCCTTCCTCACGGTGGCCAGTCTGGGCAGCGCGTGTGAGTCGGCCATCTTCTTTGACGTCGACTGGAGCAACTGGCCTGACACCAAGGCCTACGCGCTCGAGTCCGTCAACGTATACAAGTAGAGGGACGACTCGTCCCTCTACTTGAATTTTGTCCCGGACAAGTAGGCGATTCTTCAGACGCCGGCGGCGTTGGGATTGCGGTTTGACGGCTGAGCGATTCGAGACGAACAGGCAGTGTCCATGGGGTACAAGGCGCAGGGTCGCGGGAGTCGAGGCTGGTCGCTGGTGATTGATAGAGGATCTGAGAGGATCTCTCGATGTCTCGTATGGCTAATAATGCAGCAACACCCTAGGATCCATTGCGAGATGCGATATAGTTTCCATGTTGCCATTGCGTGGATATGACAACAGCGACGTGCCAGTGATATTGTGTACGTAGAGGGGAGAGGCGAGTGCTGGCACAACGTAGGACCGGTGGGAGCTCTGCGCGTTCGTTCGCTCGATGTGCACCCTAATACTCGCCTCGAGCGCGGACAAACGTGATGCACGCTGTGAAATACTACGTCGTGGTCGTTGCTAGGTACTGGGCAGCAATGATAGATTGCCTTGTGTTGGAGCATACTGCAGGCACGGCAACACACCGACAACTGGGGTCTCTCGATCTCCAGTTGAAACAGTACTCCTCGAAGCGCTTGACCTTTGACGGTGATGTCCACAGTCAGGATAAAGGCAGGTGTATGGTACGATTTCGGTGAACGCATCTATTCCTAATGGAATTTTACATTTGTAAATGTTTGAAGTATCCATAAAGATCCAACTACTGTCAAAATAGCTGGCCATTGTCGCAAATCTCGACGCGTCGGTCGACAGCCTCACGTTCGGCCTGCACAAGACCGTCAACTCGACACTCCTCGCGGACGGCAGCATGCACATTTCCGTGGATACAGTGGGCAATGAGTGATGCACGATATGTTGTTCCCAGCCGGGCTGGCCGACAGCGACGACTTGATCAGGCTCAAGACGCTGTAGGCGGCCGCCAGCACCGGCGTGGTCGACGCCGTCTCGCTGGCGTCCGAGCCGGACGTGATGATCAACTTGACTAGGTCGTGTCCGCGATGTAGACGAGGAAGAAAGAGAATCTCCTTCTCCCTCGACTACACAATGGACACGCCTATCCACCACGGAAACGATTATCAGCACGCTGACGTCATCGCTCTCGAGCATTGCAAGCGCGTACACCAAGCCTACCTACCGTGATCGACTACCCCAACAGCATTACGAGCGCCTTGGAAGTCGTTATCTTCAGTCTCGGCGCTGCTATCCATTCCTGGAGCCCGCGTGCACCGCCACACATGGCCACGGCGCTGGCATCCATCAGGTTGATCACCTGACGCGCGGTCGAGTCGCGACCGTTGTGTATAGATAGGTGCGCGAGTGAGCGACGGCCCGCCTGCCTTAAGTCAGCCCCAAACGCTTTGAATGGGCAGCTATCCGTTCAATTGATCCTGTCGAACTCGCCGGCGGTCAGCTCGATGCGCACGGCCTCGGTCGCGTCCATCCGGACGACCTTGGCCATGCAGAAGGAGCAGACGCGCACCTTTTGCCAGTGCAGCTTGTTGTCGGCCTCGACAATGGCCACCTTGTGCGAAATGATGCACGGCCGCACACGTGGTCACCGCAGAGAGCGCACTTTTGTCCCCTGCGGACCTTGCGCTTCTTGCTGCACGCCACGCAGACCTTGTCGTCGGTGGCGACACTCGAAGAGCTCGAGAGCGCAACGCTGGCGCTCGAGTCGGACCGCTGGTGCGTCGAGCGGCTGCCTCGCAGCTCCTGCTGGCGCCGGAACACGGCCCAGCGCAGCTTCTTCATGGTGGCCGCGCGGAAGTTGTTCATGACCGACTTGGACATGGCGGCGCCGATGACTGGCTCGAAGAGCTCTCGCGCGCGCTCCACAGGCACGGTGAAAACGCCTCTGGCCCAGATGCTGACGAGGTTATCATCAAGCTGCCGCCAGAAGGCGATGCCGGCCACCTGGCCGCGCGAGAACTGTGGCAGGATCGGCGTCGCTTTGGGGAAGTCCATCGAGTGCAGCAGCTGGAAGGGGACCTGCTCGCCGTTGGGCATGGCCACGTGGCCAGTGGCGTCGATGTAGACGTGGTCGTAGCTCTTGACGAGCCAGTTGAGCACCGGCGGGTTCTCCGTCACGCGCCAGCGCACCGAGAGCGTCGAGAAGGGGTCTTCGGGCGTGGCGTTCTGGATGACATTGAACACGTTGCAGTCCTCGATGCCGTCGTCCACGTACGCCGACTTGACGCGCATGACGACCGTCGTCGGGTTGAGCACGCCGTACACGGCGTCCTCCTTGGTGCCGCTCGTGACGCCGACAGACCGCACGTCGACCACGTTCAGGGACGTGATCTCGTCGCTCGTGGCGCTGCTCGCCGACTCCTTGCGGAACCGCTTGGCCGTACCGAAGCCATTGAGCCCGTACTCCTCGCGGTGGCGCACGAACGTCTCGCACTGGTGGTCACGGCGCAGGAACTTCCACGCGCTGCCCGACAGCTTGCTGCCGTGCTTGAACGTGAACTCCTCGTATTCTTCCATGACCGTGTCCACGATGCTCTGCGCGAGCTGCCGCAGCTGCTGCTTTTCACCCTTTGACAGCGCGAAGGGCGAACGGACTCGCCCACTTGGGCTTGCCCAACTCGCTCCTGAAGTCGCGCAGCTCCATCACACGCTCCGAGGCTGTGGCTCTCGTCGACTGCGCTCGGAAAAGGAGAATGGCCCGTTCGCATTCACTGAGGCGGTGCAGCAGTCGCTCAGTTCGGTCGGGCTCGATATTAATACGTGTGGATACTGATTCGCGCATACATACTCGCGTCTGCTCTATATCCATGGCATCAAAAGCTGCGTGGCTTTGTGTGGTGGCAAATCGTCGTCCGCTTCCTCTAGTTTACCGGTTCAGTAGGATGATAATGGAGGATTTGTTCACGATTCCAAAGTTCGGTGCACATATCACGGTTATAACGCTGGCGTGCGTGCGCACACTGCGCGTGAAAGGAGAATCCGCCGGGGCAGAGAACGCAACGTGTTGTTTGTTGTACCAAGGAACTGTAGTGGACGGCCATCTTCCACGAGGGTCACGAATTGAACAGCCACAACTCGCCCTTGCACCCATACGTCACCGCATTCACGTTCGTCCTCACCGCGCTCACCGTGGGAGTCTGCCGGCGAGGCGCCTGCGCACCGTACCGAGCAGCAAATTCCATTGCCGCTCTCGCTCCCGCTCCCGCTCACTGTGCAGCATCAGGAAGTTGACGAGCAGCTGCTCGCTCTGCTGCAGCGCCAACTCGCGAAGGTACGCCGAGCGCGCCGCGTCCATCGGCGGGTTCCAGCGCCGCCTGACCATGTCTAGCACCAACGCGTGGTATTGTCGGTGCTCGTGCACTCGCTCCGCTCGAGCGCTACGCACTAGCCGGTCGAAGTCGCGCCGACTGCCATCCAGGAGCGCGAGTATCCTCTTCAGATCGCCCAATCGGTCTTCATCGCGCGCTCGCGGCTCGACCCGAACTCGTTGCAACGGTCGCTCAGAGTCTCCTCGGTCGATCGTTTCTTCTGCGGTCGCCAGTGGATTCTCGTCTGCACCAGTCTCTGTAGCGTACCTTTGTTCCTGACCGCTAGGTGTCGACAGTGGTCGCTTCTTACTCACTTTGCGCAGCTCAATTGGAGCGCTCGCATCTTGATCCTGCGTCAGCGACAGGTCTCGGTCGCCAACATGGTCAACGGTGGCAGGGTTTGGAGCCGACGAACTCAACGGGGAGTGCACTTGGCCTGGAGACGTCAAATGCCGGCACACCATGACGCTCCGCTGCTTGCGGAGGGCGAGCTCTGCCTCGATTGACGGCGACAGATACCCGGCGTCCTCGTCGCCCTGTCCGCAGGCTTGAGTTGGAGACGTCACCGTCGAAAGCACCGCTTCTTTCTTCAAAATCGCCGCGATCTCGTCGAACGTGTCTTCGTCCAGCCTGAACGCGATGCTCTTGGCCTCCATGGGCAAATCGCGATCGCAGATTCCTTTGCTCCGCTCGTCGAACGGAAGCCCAAACCAGTTAGGAGACGTCTCGCCGTCTTCTCCGGCGTCCAGCAGCCCGGCAAGGCAGTCGCACACGGCTTGGAACGCCATGATGATCCACCGCTTGGTGTCTGTCGCGATCTCCACTGTCAGGTCACTCGAACCGCCGTGCAGCAGCCAGCGCTGGCGGATGAGCCAGCTCGGGAGCTTGACGCTCTCGTGCGGGGTGTTGCCGTAGTCGAGGAACGCGTCGACCGCCTCGCCCCACGCCTGGAGGAAGGCGACAAGATCGGCCTTGCTCCAGTATATCGACGATGACTTGAGAGCAGTCGCCGCCTTGTCAGAGAGTCTCTCTTCGCTGTTGCTCGTCCAACCTTCACCGATGCAGGGCGACTGTCCCTTGTCGTTAGGCTGAATATGTGTTTCTGGATTGCTTGCATCGCCCATAGGTTGTGACGATAATGGGGCAGTAGCCGCTGCCTCTTTAGAGGGATCTTCTTCGCGGTCATTCTCTTCACCGTCGCCGGTGGTGGGCGCTTCACCCTTGTCTGAGGACCCAAGCTCTGTCTCCCCGCCTCCACTCGCACTGGACGCTCCTCCCTTGTCCTCAGCCTGTGGCTTTGTCTGTGGCTGTGTCTGAGCACTGCTGGCACCAACCGGGGTTTGCGGCTCCTGGGGAACTGCCGCGTCGATGCCGGGATCTCTGTCGCTTGGGTCCCGACTGCCACCCTCTTGCTCTCCCTGACCGCCTGCTTCCTCCTCTGAGGCCGCACGCTGGTTACACGGAGACTGCGGGTCGCTAATACTCGCAGAAGTGCCGGAGCACAGGCGGGAGATCTCCAGGAAGAAGGACTTCGTGACGCCCTTGATCACCAGACTGTCGGCGGGCAGCGCGGCCCAGCAGCGCACGCGGTACTCGTTGGGCATTTCGAACCAGCCCAAGCGGGTGGTGCGCCGACTTTGCTGATCGAACCGCTCCACGAACGCGTAGGTGGCCACGATCTGCTGCACCATGCGCTGCACCACGGCGGCTGACGGGCACCACTCGGCACCGACGGTCGAGCGGAAGCGCGCGAAGAGCTCCTCGAACTCGGCCGGCGTCAGGTCGCGCGCGCGCGGCGGCGGCACCGTGCGCTCCCACACGCGCAGCAGCGTGTCGGTCTCCGACTGCGACCAGGGCTTACGCATGGGCGGCGGGTGGCGGCTGGCCGGGGAGCAGAAGCCGCGGCGATCTGGCGCGAATGCGCCGGTGTAAACGACTCCGTTTTAGCAGCATGAACGGCTAAAACACAGCGATTTAGCCGTGTATTAGATACGATTCAGATTTACGTTAAAATGAAGGAACTTTTAGCCGTATCATTATTGAGAAAATGTCGTGAGAACGAAGCTAGGGTAACAACATTCGACTGGCGCTCGTGATTCTGTTGCAATGCAATGCACCAAGGCGGCCATCCATCTTGTTCCGGAGCTTCCTAGCCTAATGAGAATGAAGCAGCCGACAGTCACGCTCGAATCGATTGCATCGGAGTGCCATGGCGTCGAATTGAGATCGCTGCGACGGCCACTGACCTCCATCGCTCGAGGAGTTCGCTCGCTGTCGATGCCAGCACGCCTGCCCACTCTCAGCGACGGCTCCACCGCCCGTCCTCCAGCTCGGCCAGCAGCTCTTGCGCTCGTGCCCACTCAGCCTCGCGCTCCGACTCCACGAGGTCGAATAGCTGCTCCATCTGCCGCCGCTGCTGCTCCACGAGCGCCTCGAGCGCCTCCACGTCGCCGCGCGGCACGTCATCGACTCGAGCGAGAAGTAACAGCAGCAGCTCCTGGGTCTGCTGTCGCTCCTGCTGCCGCTCTTGGCGAAATTCCTCCAGAAGCAGCTCGAGGCGACGCGACTGCGCCTGCACGAGCTGATCCACCAGGCTGAGCGGCATTCCGGAGCTTGGCTGGCTAGCACTGTTACCCTCGAACTCGGACCCAAGATCGCCACGCTGCTGGCTACGAGCGTAGGCCGTGCGTCGGCGCTTTGACGCATGACGCAAACTCACCAGGACCTCTGAATCAGCGATGTCCGCGGCGGTCCGATACCGCGACGGCGGCTGGTCGCGATGGTCGGTCGTATAGCGCCGAGTTGGAGGGTTGCCGAATCCTTCAGCGCTGAATGGACCACGGTCGTGTCGAACCGAGTCGTTGGTCGCTCGTTCCGCCTCACGGTTGATCTGGTCGAGTCGGCGCTCGTTTTCCGCGATTGACGACAGATGGCCATACTCTGGAGCCTCCAACGTGCAGACGAAGCCCTGGTGGTGGTGCCCGTTGGCTTTCTGCTCAGCAAGCCGCTCCGAGACGGTCATGCTGAACCATGGGGGTGCGTCGCGCGGTCGCGACCGCAGGTACACGCACAGCGACTCGAACGCGCCGAGGATCTGGTGTCGCTTGGCGCTGATGGAGCTCACCGTCTCTTCGTTTGGGCCGCAGACCGCTGTGTATCGCTCTAGCACGAGCTCGTCAAGCTTGAAGCACGGCTCGATCGCGCGCACGCGCTGTAGCAAAGCGTGGTCCCACGCTCGAATGAGCTCGAGCTCGTCGCGCAGCCGCCACCTGAGCGGCGGGCTGCCTCCGTAGAACTCGTCCGTCGCCTTGTTGATCCCCCTCATTTGCTCCAGAGAAGATGGTGGCGGCAGGTTGCCGGTCGGCACTTGGGCGATCGGCAAGCCTGCCAGTGCCTCCGCCACTGCGGCGAGCTCACTCCCTGTCCTGTCTTCGCCGCCTCGAACGGCGGTTGTCTCACCTTCGCCCTCGCCCTCTAGATTTCGACGGGTGTGTGGCTCAGCGTCGGTGCCTAGGACGTCACTGTTGCCACCACCAATGAATCCGGATCCAGGACCATCCGTTGGGACGCTGCTGTCGATGAGAGTTCTCGACGAAGCACCGGCTTCCGGGCCGGCAACACCTCCAGGGACAGTCTCGGCGGCGTCAGTGTCAGTGCCGGTGGCAGCGGTCATGTCGGTGGGCGGTGGATGCTCTCGGCAGACGCGTTCGACGGCGCGGAGCGTGGCTTTGTCAATGGTGGCCACGACCGCGTCGCCGTCGATCGCCAGCAGCCGCTCCCGCTGCTCGCGGGACAGTTGGAGCCACGTCGGACGCCTCTGTCGCACACCGTCATGGTCGAGTGCTTGGACGCGCTTCAAGGTGGTCACGAGCCGCAGCCGCTGGCGCTCCATGGACTGGATCCGCCGCCCGCCGCGCCGTTCGCAGAGCTCCTCGAACCGAGAGTGCAGCCGCAGCAGCTCGCGCGCCGAGAGCTCCTCCCGGTCGCGCGGAGGCTCCACCACCTGACCCCACGCCTGTATCAGGCGCAGCAGCTCGTCCCGCGGCCACGCGTTCGCGTCTGCGGCCCCCGGGCCCGCCGCCGTCCGCGCCACCATCTGCGCCGCTTTTTCGTGGTATTTCGATCCGCGTGTGCCACTTGAGGGATACCCAAAACTTTCGGGCGAAGAAAGGAAGAGGAGGGCGTAGTCCAGCGCCGGCGCGACGTTTTACGCGACGTTTTAACGACCAACGCTGGATTTAACCCCATGGAATACCAAGAGCTCCTGGATTACTGGGTTATACGGAGCACTTTGAAGGTGATGGCCGAGATGGCGCGGGTGGAGGAGGCCGCCGCCTTCCTGGGCGTCCAAGGCCGCGACGACGTGCAAGTCTTCCCCGAGGGCAACATCGACACGCTGGAGGAGTCCATCCGCGTGCGCGTGCTGGGCCGCGAGCTCAAGCTGACGCTGCTCATGGTGCGCAAGAGTGGCGCCTGCCTCCCCATAACCTTGTTGGCCGTCCAATTCGAAGCCTAACGTGCCGCGACGCTCACTGGCAGCAAGAGGAGGAGCTGGCGCCGCTCTTCTCGGGCGCCGCGTGGGCCGGCACGCTGCTCTGGGACGCCGCCGTGTACCTCACGCGCCACCTGCTGGCCGAGTTCAAGGCGCAGCTGCCGTCCACACGCGTGATGGAGCTCGGCGCCGGCATGTACGGAGGACCCTCGCGTGGCTCGCCATTCGGCCGGACGCTCACTCACATGGCGCTACCTGCACATCATGCTCCGCTTCTGTTGGACAGCGGCGTGCCGGGCATGGCGGCGCGCGTGGCGGGCGCCAAGCACGTGGTGCTGACGGAGCAGGACGAGCTGCTGCGCCTCATGGACGTCAACATGCGCGCGAACGCGTCGGCGCTGGCCGGCGACCAACAAGGCGCCATCGTCGCGCGGCCGCTGAGCTGGGGCGCGGCGCAGACGCGCGCGTACCTGGACGCGTTCGCGGACGAGCCGGTGGACGTGCTGCTGTCGTGCGACTGCATCTACGAGCCGCTGTACGGCGAGTCCTGGCGCGACCTGGCGCGCACGATGGACCTGATCTGCGCGCGCTTCCCGCGCTGCGTCGTGCTCATGGGCGTCGAGCGGCGCAACCAGGACGGCATCGACAAGTTCCTGGCCTTCGTGGACGCGCACACGGCGCTCGCGTGGGAGCTGCGCGAGGAAGCCGAGGGCACGACCAACAACCGCCTCGAGCTGTACTACCTCCAGCGCTCGCAGTGAAGGGAATAGACGACCAGTCCTCAGGCTCCAGCGCGTGTATTGATTGCTCTTGACGTGCGCTCGGTCTACCTCTTCGAGCGAGCGAGCGAGCGCTCGCCTGCCTACGTGTCGGTCGTCATCGGATACGACCCGTGGCGTCGCTCGCTCACAGTGTCCCTCCGAGTCACATGGGGCGGTGCCAGACCTCCTCGCAGTGGTAGGCCTTGGGCGTGAGCTGGATCACGACGTGCAGCGGGATGTTGACGGTCGGGCACACGGACGGATCCTTGTTGGTCAGGTAGGCGTAGATGACGCGCAGGATGGCCTGGTGCGCGACGATGAGCACGGGCTGGTCGATCCGCATGAGCTCCGTGATGACGGGCTCGAGGCGGTGGATTACGTCCTGGTACGACTCGCCGCGCGGGTACCGGTAGTGCAGCTTGTTGTGCTTTCGCGCGAGGTACTCGTCGGGCATCTCCTCGGCCACCTGCTCGTACGTCATGCCGTCGCAGATACCCGCGTCGATCTCGTCCAGCTGCTTCCACTTGACGACCGAGCGGCCGCGCGCCGCGATGCGGTCCACCGTCATGCCCGTGCGCAGCATGGTCGACGTCCACACGGCCAGCTCCGTGTCGGGCGCCGGGTAGTACGCGTCGATGAAGCGGTCGAGCTGCATGGCGTACTGCAGGCCGTGCGGGCTCAGGGGTGAGTCGCCGCCGATGCGCTTCTGTGTGTTGTACATGCTCTCGCCGTGACGGCTGAGCCAGATCGGGCGCGGCCGCAGGTTGAGGTTGGCCATGAGGAACATGATGCGCGACTGCAGGTAGCCGTACATCTGGTTGCAGAAGATCTGGCGGCCCACATCAATCACCTTGATGAACGGGAAGCTGTCGAGCTCGGCCGAGAGCGGCTCGTAGAGCGACCGGTAGTGATTGATGCGGTTGTTGTAGTCGGCCGCGGCCTCCTCGAGCGTCTGGCCCGCGTAGTCCTCCGAGTTGAGCTTCATCTCGTTGATCGAGAAGGCGACCACCTCGGGCAGGTCGCAGATCGACTCGATAAACATGACCTCGCACTTGTAGCGCTGCGCGATCTCGCCCAGCAGCATGCTGCGGCGCGCGCGCGTCACGTTGGTCGCGTCAAAGATGACGCAGTCGCACAGGTCCTGCTCGAGCGCCGACAGCGAGTCCTCCAGGCACTTCTTGGACAGCTCCGTGCGGATGTGGAACGACTCGGCATTCAGCGGGTCCCAGAACGCGTGGTTGACGCTCGCGCCCACCATCTTGCGCCGGTACTCGCCCGTGCTAAACACCTTCGAGTGGTGGCCCATCCACGTCAGGTGGCGCGCCAGAATGTGCCCGATGAACGTCTTGCCGCGTCCCGGGAGCCCCACGAGGAAGATCATGAGCTTGCCGCTCGAGCGCCGCGACGGGGACTTGTGCCCGTCGCGAGGCGCCGACATGACGACCGAGCGGTGGCCGCCGAGCTTGGCGCGCGTGCTGTGCTCGTGCGTGACGAGGTCTCCGCCAAAGTGCTGCGTGGTCGCGGCCAGCAGTACCGAGCTCGAGATGGCGTCGTCCACGTAGTTGACGTACTTGGGCGCGTGCTCGTCCGTGGAGGCGGCCACCGCCGTCACGAGCGACTCCTCGCTCTTGGAACGCGTGAGCGTGCCTGAGCGCGAGCGCGGCAGCAGCAGGTTCTTCTGGCTGTTCTGTCGGATCTTGTCCACGTTCAGGTCGAACTCGACGTCCGTCGTGTCCAGCGGCTTGCGCGTCGGCGGCAGCGGTGTCAGCGCCGGCGGATCCGACCGCGAGTCACGCTGGCGGTGGCCGGTCTTCGCGGGCGACCGCTGCGGGTTGAGCACGGGCGACGTCTGCAGCCGCACCTTCATGAGCTCCTCCGTCGCGGCCGGGTTCATGACGGGCAGCCCCTTGTTGCTGTCGCGGATCATCGTGCGCAGCGCGCGCTGCAGCGGCTTGAGCTGGGTCGCGCCGCCGCCGCCGATCGGCAGGATCTTGATGAAGTTGTTCAGGTTGCCGTACTCGTCCGGCGCGAACGTCACCTCGGGGTCGTACTGCCACGCGCCGTCCACGCAAAACTTGAAGAAGTGCGTGCCCACCGGCAGGTAGAGCGTGATAGCGAAGCGCGTGGCCGGCGCGCCGTTCGCGCCCAGCTCCGCGGCCTCCTTCTGCGCCTTGAGCAGGATCTGCGAGCCCCACCTGCGGCCACAACAAGCCGAGCGCGTGCGCGTTAGAGCCTCTACAGCGCCCACCGCGGGTCCTTTCGCCGCAAGAGACGCACCCGTTGAAGGAACCAGTGACGGCGACCGACTCGCAGGGCTGCGTCCACTCGATCTCCGCCGGGTACAGGTGCTCGGCGTCCTCGAAAATGCCGGCGCCGCTCACCTTGGCCGCGATCGTGGGCGGCAGCGCCACGGCCGGCGGCGGCGGGGGAGGCAGCTCACCGCTGTCGCTGCCGCCGCCGCCGCCGCTGCTGCTGTTGCTGGCGTTCACGCTCGTGCTCATGGGGCGCGGGAGGAGGAGAATGGAGGGCGACAGCTGCGCGCGCGTGATGGATTGAAATTATGATCTCTGCCGAGCGTGTACCTGTTCATTAGGTTCGGTCCTGGCTGATGCGAACGTTACGGAGAAAGTGTGCGTTTTTATCCTATTTGGAGGTCTTGCGCTTAGTATTCAATCTGGTGGTGCGTACCTTACGAGTCGTCGCATTGAACCCGGGACACTCGAGCAGTGATGCCCCGCCGTCATCCCCACGAGCCTAGCGTCGTGAAGACGGCTTGCTCTATGTGAATCGCCTGCCTTTCTTTGGCTACGCTGAATCTTCAGACGAAATCAATCGACACCTGGTTTACTAAGTTACTTTAGTCAATCCACCTGAGGTTATCGGCCACGTACAGTAGTGGTACGGGCTTGCTTGCACCACCTAGACGAGGTACAGCTGCAAAGTATCCGTGAGCTGCTCCACTCGTTCGATACTTCAATACTGAGCTACGAGTTGTCAACGAGTCGTCAAATATTGTAGAGTATTGACAGCGATCAAAGCACGAAGCAATTTTTCTTGAGTTTAGACAGTAATCGTTGTGCGGTGTTAGCTGCAGAGCTTCCCAGTCGAGAGAGAAAAGGGCCTGTAGGGTGGTCCAGTGGTTAACGCACCAGTGCTATTCCACGAACAACCTCACGGTTGAGGGTTCGAGTCCCAGCGGGGGATTTTCCCACGTGGTTTGCCCCCGTATGGCTCGAATATATTTCGCCAATCAAGCA
>JAADXZ010000709.1:0-15058 GCA_023338055.1 Phytopythium mirpurense
GCCTTCTCCGTGCGGTGCGTAGATGTCGCTGCTCAAGAACTCGGCTTTCCGCGGCGGCACCGACCTCAACGTCGACGAGCGCGCGTTCCTCCAGTACGAGGTACGCCAGTCGCTCACCAGTGGTAGCTACTCGCAGCTCGGTAGTCTGACTGGGACATTGACGCCGCACACAGCTCAACAACATGCCGACGTCGCTGTCTCGCGTGTTCATCTACCCGCGTCTGTTTGCGCTGCACAACCTGCCGCCTGGCGCGGGTCTGCCGCTGCCCGAGGGGTCCGAGGCGGTGGACACGTCGGTCGCGGGCAAGGAGAAGATCGTGCTGCCGCCCGTCGTCAACCTGTCGATCGAGCGGCTGCAGTGCGACGGCGTCTTCCTGCTCGACGACACGATCACGCTCTACATGTGGGTCGGTCGCTCGGCGCCCTCGGACTTCCTGACGAGCCTCTTCGGCGTGCCCACCATGGAAGGCGTCGACTGCAACCAGGTACGAGCTGCTCGACGCACTTGTCTGCGTACGCCACGCCGCAGCCTGACCTCCTTCTCTGCTCGTTGGGTCAGGTCAAGCTGCTGCAGCCGCACGACGACGCAAGCCGGCGTGTGGCCAGCATCCTGTCGGCGATCCGCGACGAGCGCCTGCCGTTCCCGAGCCTGTCCATCATGCGCGAGGGCGACCCGGTGGAGGGCCGCTTCTTTTGGAAGCTGGTCGAGGACCGCGCGAGCTTCAGCGGCGGCTCGTACTCGTACGCCGAGTACCTGGGCCAGATCAGCCGCCTGAGCCTCGCCGGCGGCAACGGGAGATAGATTGCCAGTGGATGGACTGGTGGCTGGGCTGGGCGTGGGTGTGGATGTGGGTCGGTCGCTTCCAGCCGTGGTGCCTCTGCCGACTGCAGTTCAAGCCGCTGGGCGCGTCTTTTACTCGCTTCGTATTGAAAGAACTAGCTAGAAGACTTGCACGTTCGACCCAGAGGCGTGTGGAATGCTTGTGCTTGAGGCCAGGGAGCGAGCGAGAGACCTCCGTCACTGGCCGTCGTGTGTCGATCTGATTCATGGTGTCTGTGTGTGGATACCATCACTGGATGGTCCAGGAGCCGGTGAAGCAGGCCGATAGCATGGTCTGACGGTCCCAAGTCACCAATGGCTCGCTATCGGCGCAACTCTCGACTACTAACCGTTGCCGACCAGTGACTCACAGTGAGTAACTCGCTCGGCAGCTCTCTTAGCCCCACGACCCAGCTGTCCACTTCAATTACTCCAAGTAGTGCGTAGGAACAGGCAGCGAGTCGAACAGAGCCGGCGACTTGGGCATTTGGCGCGTGACACGCTACCCACACACCACGAGGGGCTGACGCGAGTAACACGTCGGACCAGCGAGCCCTCGACTCGTCCTTCATGCGGACGATGCCCACAACATCCACCGTCCTTGGATCCCTCCTCTCCGCCTCCATGCCGTCGCGCCAATACAATACCCGACTCTGTTCATCTCCAATCGCCGCATCCATTCCGTTGATGCAGACGCGCTCAGCATTCGACAGATGCGATGGAGGGCTGGCGCCTTCCCATCGGTCACGTCGGTCGCCCACTCGGTGGGCAAGTCGGTCTGACTATAGGAGCCCTGCGAAATGGCCAGACCACTCCCACCGGCTTCGTCGCCACGCGGAAAGCCTCGGCGCTTGGAACCCACACGCTCCATCCCATATCGGGCCGGCGCGCGCTGGACTCGCGGCATCCCATCACCTCGCGTCGTCGCGTTTTGGCTCGGAAATAGCAGCCCGCACAGCCATGCCATTGGTACGGTAGGCGTGAGTGTTGCCATTCCACTCGGATTGACGCGACGCGCCTAATTCCGGCCGGCACTCACGCGGCTGGCGCGCCATCTTGAAGCCACGCAGAGAGAAGCCGCGGTTCCAAGTGAGATTAGCAACGCTTCAAGAAGAAGAAGACGATGTAGAGAGGGAGGGAGGGCAGGCAGGCTATTGGCCTTTAAATACACCACGAGAACCAGCAGGCGGCGCATTCCATCTGTCGCCGCTCTCGCTCTTGCCACGTCTCCAAGTCCGCTGGCGTCTGTCGGCTGCCCCAATTTACAACACGCGATGAAGCGCGAGGGGTGCTGCTGCGCATCGATAGTTGCCGAAAACGACTCCCAGGCACACGTGGCTGCTCGGCAGTCCCACCTCGCCGCTCGCCCGCGTCCGAGCTCGCCGGGAGCTCAGCGCGCCACTCACGAAAACAGGCGCAGCCACAAGCAGCCGGCGCGGATGGACGACCAAAGTCCGTCGCCCAAGCGCTCGCGCTTCCCCACGCGCTTCTTCCGCGCGCCGGCGGCTCGAAAGGAGGACCGCTGCTCGCGATACACTGGCGCGTCGACTGCCGCCGGCGTCGCGACGCCCTCGGCGCGAGACGAGCGCTCGCTGCGCAGGGACCATGAGGGCAAGACGTTCAGCGCCTGGGCGGCGCCGTCGCCGCTCGCGCGCTCGTCCAACGAGACCATGATGTCCTCCTTCTGCAGCAGCAGCAGCAGCAGCGCCAACGGCAGCTTCGCGTTCGGCGACGAGTTGCTGGCGAGCCACCTCGTGTCGCCGCTGGCGCACGACATCCGCGTGCAGGGCTGGATGTACTGGGCGCGTACGGTCGACGAGAGCGACGGCCAGCCGCCGCAGCCGCCGTCCAAGGCCGCGGGCCGCTACACCAAAGTCTTTGTGGTGCTGCGCAACGAGTTCCTGCTGCTCTACCGCAGCAGCACGCGCGGGTCGGCCAAGCCGCCGAGTCCGCTGGTGCAGATCGCCGTCGCGAGCGCGTACCGAGCGCCGGACGGCGCCTTCCACGTCGTCGACCCGTACGGCGAGCCGATGGAGCTGCACCCGTACAACCGCGACGACGTGACGGCGGCGCACCGGTGGGAGCTGGCGCTCGAGCAGGCGGCCGAGCTGACGCAGTGGCACTTCTCCGCCTTCGACGTCAAGGTCGAGGAGCTCTCGCGCGGCAGCATGTACCGAGGCACGCTGCACGACTCGCGCGTGCACTCGGCGCGCAGCCACAGCCTCCGCAAGACGGTGCACCGCAAGCTCAAGGGCTGGTCATCGCTGCGGAGCGCCCTCTTGCCGGTCGCCAGACTCGCGCACCTTGGGTGGCGGGCGGCGCCGCCGTGACGAGCCGGGCAGCGTGTCGTTGTTCGTCGTGTAATCCTATACCCTGTAGACCCTCGACCCTCGACCCGGACGTCGAGGAGGCAGCCGATCGATCATCCCTGTAGCATACTACTTCGCGCTTGCTTCGAAGGAAGAGCTGCGCTTTAATAACACGTCGAATCCACCTTCAATCCCCTGCTCTTGCGCTTCGTGACACCAATCACGCCCAGAGAACTAGCTAGCGACTTCCAGTCGAGACTTCCATTGCATCACGAGACGACACACCCGCTCTTGGCTTTTGCCGGAGCGCGCGGCAGCTTGTCACTTGGCGTCGGAGCAGTAGACTTTGTTTCTTGACGCGAAGCTGGTACAGGCCGACCGCCATCTGAACTGACAGCGGTTGCGTTGGGCACTGTCCTTGCGTCTATCGACTTGACTCCAGATGTCACGGGGGGAGTTGGAGGCGCCAGACAAAGCGGTTGAGGACTCCGTGAACCCACTGCCTGCGCAGAAAAGCCGAGGGCTTTGTAGTCAACTTGAGCTGCTGACGGCCACTCTTGACGCCTACTATCCAACCCCACGGGTCGCTCATGAGCGCCCATTGCCGACGCGGCGGCCTGGGCGGGAGTGGCTGCATCGTGGCTGTGCACATCGCAGCGTGGCTCGCCTCTGGGAGATGCCGTCCGACGAGTTGCAGCAGTCGCCGCCGTGGGCAGATCTGGGACGCAAGAGTCGACTCGTGCGGCATCGACGGCCGCCGTCAGCTTGCGCTCCATGGGGGCTTTACGGCCGGCGTCTTTCAGGATCTGTTGCTGGAGCTTGCTCTGCATCAACCTGTTGGTTCGGACCATGTTTTCCAGCGCTTCTTCGAGAGACCGCCTCGCCACTTCCTCTTGCTCCAGTCGGCTCTGCAGCTCGTGTACCTGGTGTGTCTTGGTCTCGAGCTCATGGGTGTTCTCCTCCAAGGTCTTGCTCTGGACGGCAAGCTGCTCCTGGCACTGTCGGAGCAGAGTTTTCGCATCCTCGTCCGAGGTTAAGAACTTGCCTTTACGGCGACACATGGACTGCTTCTTGCTCAGCTTGTTCTGTCCATTCGCGTCAGCATCATAGAACACGACCCCGCCCGGGTCGTCACATTCGTCTTGTTGCCTTGGAGAGCCACTGATGCCGATCACACGCGACGCCACCTTGCTCAGATTGCTGCTTGGGACGATGCCGAACACGCGGAACTCCAACGGGTACATTTGCAGTGCCGATATCAGCTCTGGTGTGATCTCACGCTCGAGAACGACGTGCAAGTTGATCGGAGGGTCAACGGACGGAGCCTTCGCAGGTTCGGACGCGTACTCTTCAGTGTGTGCCTCGGGCTTCTCGTACTGCCAGTTTGCGCGATCGATCCACCGGAACCTGACGCACGCGTCTTTGCAGAGCTTTCCTGGGATCCCCCGGAGCTGCTCGATGACGATGGTGACGCGCACGTTGGACCCTATGAAGTCGGACAGAGTAGGGAGCTGGAGCAGAGCCACATCAGTGGGGCACTCTTCGACGAGTCGGTGCTGGTGCGCCTGCCATTCGTGGGAGAGCACCGTCACCGATATCTCGCACTTGAGTACCCCGTTTTGCTGCCCACGGGCGTCAAAAATGGGCGTTCCCTCCGCGATCTTGCAGCCGTAGATCAGGTTATTGAGGAAGACGAAGCTCTTGCCGATAATCTGTGACTGCGGAGGCTCGTAGAACGGGTCGGCTTCGATTCCGTTGGCCTCTTGCCAGGTAAACACAGCGGCCAGCACTCGGTTATTCTCGATGAAAGCTTGATACATCTCTCGCATGGTGTACAGGTTGGCGTGGAAGAGGTCAATGTCCCACAGGACACTTCGGAAGGTCCCTTCCTCTTGAAAGTTGACTTGGACTTTGAGCTCCGGGCTGATGGTCTCGCCGATGGCGACTTCCTCTTCGTCTTCCGTCTCGCATTCGCACGACAGACCAGACAGTTGCGGCCCGCTCGTGATAAGCTGGAGGGAGAAGAACGTCGTCTTCTCTAACTCCTCCGCGATCGAGTTGGCCTCGTTGATCAAGGGGATCGATTGGAGAAGCTGGTCGTCGAACTTTAGCCGCTCGACTCGCTCGCGGTCCTTCCGTCGACTTAGCAGCTTGGCCTCCCACATTTGCTTCTGAAGGGACGATTCGAGTTGCTTCTGTCGCTCGGCCATGTCGAGTTGCTTCTTCTCGAAGAGCATCTCCGCCTTCACGAGCTCTTCCGCGAGCTTGGACTCTTGTTGCGCCAACTGCTCCGCCAGTTTCCGCTTGTCTTCCTCCTCTTCGGATTGCATCTGGCTTTTGATCTCCTGCTCTTTGATCCGCATTTGCTCGTTGAGCTGCTGGACGTGATCTTCCCACTCTTGCCGTTGCTGGTGCAGCCGCTCCTCCGCACGAGCTTTCTCCTGATGCATCCTATTGTAGCCAAAGCAGCACAGGGAGTTAGCTCCTGCTACTCTCGGCCAGCAGAACTATTCACAACGAGGCAGTCGGACGTACATCTCCTCCATCTGCTTCACCCTGTTGTCCATTTCTTGCCTCTCGCGCTCTGCACTCGCCTCGAGCTCTTGGCTCGCCCTGAGCTGACTGTTGTGCAGCTCCTTGATCGTTTGATGCCAGTCGAAATCCGACTCTTTCGCTAGGTCTTCTCCGCTCAAGCCCGGTGGCCGCTCCGAGGGGATAACAACCTGTCGTGTCAGCCAGTACAACCGTCAGAGCTACCCTACAACAACGAGTTCTACCTGGAACTTACCCGGAACGCATTCGAGTTGCCGAGAATCAACCGATCGCCATGATGTAGCTGTGCAGTCTCGCCTTCTTTGACAAGGTTCGCGTTCACAAACACCTTGGCAGCTCCGAGTGGCCGGATTTGAATTCCTCTCTTCTCCAAAGGTGCGGTGGAATCCGATTCACTCCCATCTTCGTTGCCACCAAGTGTTGTAGCGACGGGATCATGTCGCGTGACGAGGCAGTGCTCTTTCAAGATGCCCAGCCCTCCGATCACAATGCTTTGCTCGATATCAGCGTCGATCCGGCCGATTCGGTTGTCGCCACGTCGCAGGAAGTAGCGTAGCTTCTCAGTCATCATTTGGTCCTCGTGCAAGTTCAGCAGGTGAGGTTCCTGTTGGATCAAAGCCGTGGGTGGTGGAAGTTTAGCATTGCGCACATTGTGTTGGCTCCAACGTGAGCTTATTGGCCGTCCCACGCAAGAAAAGCCCTCACCGTAGCGCTTTGCGCTTTGAGCTCCTCCGCGTTTGTAACGAGTCCCAGCAGTTTCAGTTGATCCTCACGCTGCCGAGCCAGCTCTTCGGTCTCTTTCAGTCTTTCCGCCCACGATTTCTACCAACAACGTATGTGAGCACCTCAAACGTCAGTCAACATTAGTGACATAGGCGCTTACCTCGCTCTCTTGCAGCAGTCGCTGATTCTCTTCCAGTTGTTCGCGGATAGATGCAACCTCTTGCTCACGAGCGGTATCCAGAGGCGGTGTTGCGATATCAGTGTCGCCAATGGAACGTTGAGATCCCCCGCCACGAGATTGCGGCCGAAAGTCTGTGCTCTCCATCATTGCCTTCCGCAGGTTCTCCAGTTCTTCTTTGAGCTGCAGGCCATCGACACGATCAGAATTCAGAGTGCGATCAATTTGCTCTCCACAGTCGACGCCACTGCGTACCTGGCGGATAAGCATTTGATTCGGATCCTCGTTGACGACTGCCTGGTTCTTGATCTGCTTTGCTCGGTCTGCATACCGCAGCGTGCTTAGCGTTTCCTGGGATCATCACGATAATTAGATTTTGCTTCCTACATTAGCACGTTGCGGCTGCCGTACCGAGTAATTCACGCTTGCTGGGCTCAGAGCGGCAATCATGATCGTTTTGGAGTTGCCGCCAAGAGAATCCTTTAACAGATGTGTCTGCATCAAACAGGAACCAACGATGTTAGGCGCGAGCCGAAATACACGACGGCAGACAGCACGCACCAGCTTGGAATTCCGGTAGGGCACCAACACTTTCTTCTTGCCATTGGCGATATCTGCCAGAGCGGAGATGCAATTCCCGAGGGCGGAGAGAGACTTTGGAGCAGTCCAACCGTTAGTACCGCGATGTACTTCAACTCAATAGAACCCCCAACTCGTTGCTTCGTGTCTCGCACCTGGTTGATCGCTGCACCTTCCTTCAGTCTTGCGCCAGTTGCTCCGGTACTCGCTGCGCGCTCACTCCCAGCCAAGTCGATCAGGTTGATCCGGCTCACCTTCTCCATGACTTTGCCAGTCGAAGGGTTGGGCTCAGATTGGGTCACGACGATTTGGAATATCGTGTGCGCCCTGGAGCTGGTAGCGTTCATGTTTGTCGAGGCGGTGGTGCGCGCAAGGATCCCTGCATCCATCAGCTAACATGGTTGCATTCGATGCATACTGTCAGTGTATGAGTCCGTCGTGTGTACTTGCGTTGCCACGAGAGACGCACTCTGCAGATCTCTGCGTACGAGGAGACTGCGCTGCGCGTCAACCCCTCCGCGTATGGCCCTTGTCGCGGATGGTCCCGGACCTTTAAGTTGTCGAGCGACGGGTTGAATAGATCTATCGTGACGCCCACCGATCAGCAAGGGCAAAAAATGATTGCAGCGCGAAAACTGTTCCGTGCAGAGGTTTGATGCCGCGCACCTTTGACCCGCTCGTTGTAAATCTCCATCATGCTCGCCTCCACCTTGAAGCTGACCTCGGTCGTGTTCGAGTCGATGCGTTCAAAGATCACCTCGGACGCCCGCGGAATGATCCCCTTGTCACTTCCGTACCCCACCATGGAAAATGATTTTCCCGAGCCTACAGTCAAAGAGAGAGCGCTCCGTTCGATGAGACGTCGGAGAGAGACAAACGCGAGCATTGCACTATCGCTGGTACTTTGTCAGAGTACAGAGCTTACCAGTCTGGCCGTACGCGAACAAGCTCACGTTGAAGCCATTCCACGCGTGCTCAAGCACCTGCCACCGCGGCACAAACAACGGTATGACTGTGAGTTTCCCTCGGTTTGCTGCAAAGCCTTCGCAAAGCATACCTTGATGCCTATATCGTCCCAGACAGTGTCTTGCGAAGCGTGCTCCGGGTCTTCAGGCGATGCGAAGCTGTTGTAGCTATCCAACCGCGTTTGCGAGTACAGCGTGAGCTACTACAGGCAGTTCCTGCGTCAGTCGTTCGTGGTCGCACCTGTAGTCGAATGTGAACGCCTTGTCTGCGTTCGTTTCTGGGTCCGTGATGACGGTTTGCTGCGTCTCTTTTACCATTCCTGAAGGCACACACTCGGTCAGTCATGACGAAGCATTCTCAGCGCTATACGTTGCAGCAGTGGATTCGCGACGTACGAATACACGGAGTGCTCCCGAGCGCCTTCTCCCTCTCATTAAACGGCCGGACGCGCACGGCGACTTGCACATTCTCCGACATGGCGACGGCGAGCTCTCCCGAGTATGCAGTCAACCGCGCAGTAGAATAGAGAGGCAGGCTCAGGCTGCTCGACGGCAGCTCGACGACACTGCAGCAGCTTCTTGCTCGTCACCCTTGAGCTCAACGGGTCCCTGCTTTCAGCTGCTGCCAGCGCTCGAGCGTCGCTTTGTTCCAACGCAACCTTGGCATCTCAGCAGCCAAAATGGCCGAGCTAATTCAGGATTCAGACTATATTAAATAACCGCGACAACTACAGGAAAGACCGACGGACGCGCTCATGCCGTGCCAACACGCACAAGTATCCCAGTTGGCTCGTAATGCGAAAATCGGCCACATGAAAAGTAGTTTAGCGAACAGCCAAGCCAGACCGCGCATTCCAGCTTCAAGTGCAACTTGAAGTGTACTGATTCCAGCAAAAAACCTCTGTATTGAAGAAAAAACCTTGCCACATGAGCCCCGTTATCCACCAAAACCCAGGGCGAAATCATTTGTAGATGGGGTGGACCACACACGAGATGCCTGACCGCCTAAACGGAGGGCCACCCGCGGAACCGCATCAAGCAAAGACACGCGCCCCCTCTTGCTTTCTGCTCCCTCCTCTCCTCCTTTGTGGGACGGACTCGCCTTGCTTGCATTGCTCAAGCGGCGGCGGTGGCGTTGGGTCACTCGTCGACGTCTCCTCGGTAGCATGTTGGCCATCGCGCTCGCGCCCCGCGCCGCAGGCATGGCGCGCGTGGTGCGCGGCCGCTCGAGCGTCATCCGCGTGCTGTCGACGCGCTCGACGGCCGAGCTCGCGGCGATCAACGGCTCCAAGGCCGCGTCGACCGCCGCGGTGGACGCGGTGGACGCGCCGCTGGCGGAGGCTGCCGCCCTGTCGCTCAAGGAGCGCGTGGAGGTCTACTCGCAGCTGTCCAAGGCGCGGCTGAGCGCGCTGGTCGTCGTGACCACGGGCGCCGGGTTCCTCATGGCGGGCGGGCCCATCTCCTGGGGGACCTTCGCGGCCGCCACCGTGGGGACCTCGCTCGCCGCCGCGTCGGCCAACTCGTTCAACCAGGCGTGGGAAGTCGAGCTGGACCGCAAGATGCAGCGCACGTGCCGCCGGCCGCTGCCCTCGGGCAAGATCACGCGCGCGCACGCGCTCACGTTCGGCGCGGCCACGGCCACCGCGAGTACCGCCATCTTGGCGGCCGGGTGCAGCCCGCTCGTGGCGTCGCTCGGGCTGTTCAACATCGGCCTCTACTCGCTCGTGTACACGCCCATGAAGACGCGCAGCGAGCTCAACACGTGGGTCGGGTCGGTCGTCGGCGCGATCCCCCCGATCATGGGCTGGGCCGCCGCGACGGGCACCGTCATGGCCCCCGAGGCGGCGCTGCACGCGTACCTCATGTTCTGCTGGCAGATGCCGCACTTCTTCGCGCTCAGCTGGCGGTCGCGCAAGGACTACGCTCGCGGAGGGTACCAAATGGTGGCGGTGAACGACCCGACGGGCTCGCGGAGCGCCAACCTGGCCTTGCGCTACTCGCTCTACATGGCGCCCATCCCGATTGTGGCGGCGCTCACCGACGCCACGAGCTACATGTTCGCAGTGGAAGGCACGGTCGTGAACGCGTACGCCATCTACCTCGCGCACAAGTTCGCCCAGAACCCGACCAACGCGACGGCGCACAAGGTCTTCATGACGTCGCTTTGGTACCTGCCCGTCCTCATGGGCTGCATGGTGCTGCACAGCCAGAACTGGCTGGACGAGGAGGAGCGCGAGGAGAAGAAGCGCGCCAACCCCTGGCGCGAGGCCTTCCTCGGAGAGGTCGAGAAGTTCGAGCCGCACTCGGCCGCCCTCGCCACGAGCGACGAGAGCACGGCGTCGGCGTGGCTTGTCGCCAAGGTCCGCAGCATCCGGCATGCTCTGAAGGAGGCGTGCATCCACGAGAACCTGTGGGGCGTCAAGGACGGCAAGCACCACGCGGACGAGAGTAGCCTGCTCTGCCCGGTCCACGTGGGCAATTCCGCCGTCGAGACCTTGGCCATCACTGCCCAGGGGTCGTCCAAGGACCTCTAAAGAGGTCGCGTTGGCGTCAGTGTAAAGACAAAAGAATGCAAATAATGCAGATACCTTTGGGTGCGTTTGGTTGATCATACAGTCAGTCGCCTCATGCGGCTCTATCGCGGCGCACTACTCCTCGGTGCGGAAAACGACATGGCGGCAGTATACATTCACCACTTGATGCCGAGCGGGTTGGACTGCTCCAGCTTCGGCACCGCATGGTACTGCGTATGCAGCGCCGTCCGCGCTTGCTTCGAGAAGGGCTGACCGCCGAAATAGGTCTCGTAAATGTACTTGCACGCCGGGTTGTCCGTCGGCGAGCGCACCTCGAGCTCCTGGAACCGACTCGCGACGTTGGTGAGCAGCTCCGAAGCCAGCAAAGTGCTCTTCGGCTTGATCTGGCCGCCGCCGTTTAGGCAGCCGCTCGGACACGCCATGATCTCGACGTAGTGGTAGGGGCACCGGTTCCGCCGGATCTTGGTCATGATCGACTGGATGTTCCGGAAGCCGTACGCGATGGCGAACTTGAGCACTTCCTTGCCATCCACCGCAAGCGTGACCTCGCGGAAGTCGGGGTTGCGCCCAACGACGTACTCGAGCGGTCCGTGGACGTCGACGCCAAAGAGCTCCTTCGCTGCGAAGCGGAAAATGTGCTCCAACTGGCCGCCCGACGACGCGTTCACGTTGCTGCCGAGCACGCGGAGACCGTCGTCCGAGATGCCGCTGAGCAGGATCTCGTCCGCCGTCAGCTGCGCCGGCTCGGCTGCCATGAAGTCGATGCCGAGCGCCTCCAAGAGGTCGATGACTTCGGTCGTCGCGAGCACGCAGTCAACGTCCTTGGCCTGGGAAGCCGCGTCGACAAAGTCCTTCCGAGAGGCCTCCAGCTTCTTGTCAAAGCACGGCATCACGGCCACGTGATAGACTTCGGCCGCCGAGACGCCATGCTCGCGGCTGACGAAATGCTTGACGAGCGAGCCCGCGATTTGCTGCGGAGACTTCGTCGTGTCAATAAACGGGATTGCGTTGGGCTGCGTCTTCTCGGCGTAGCAGACCCAGCCGGGGCACGCGGATGCAAGCATGGGCATGGCGGTGAGCGGGCTCTGCAGCGGGTTTTTGTCCGTGCTCGGCTCCAAGAACTGCGTCTCCGACGACGAGACCGCCACGGACGACGGCGGCCGCGCCCAGACCGTATTTTGCTGGTTGCGGTACCGGTGGACGAATTCTGCCCGCGACTCGAGCAGCGCAAAGTCTCCGCTGCACGTCGAGTCGATCACGAGGCTGACGCCAATGGAGCGGAAGACGGACACGAGCCGGCGATGCACCTCCGCCACTGGCAAGTTGAAGTGCGCCGCCAGAGAGGCCCGCGACTGCGGAGACAGCGTCACGACCACGCGCTTGAACTTGCCGGCGCGCAGCACCTCGAGCAGCTCCTGGTAGCTCTGCTGCGAGATGAGCACCGTCTCGGCGGACGTCACGCAGCCGCTGCACGCCAGGCAGTCGTCGAGCGAGATGGTGGCCTTCTCCTGCGCGCTGGTGCGGATGATGTTGGGCCGCACGGTCTCCTTGATCGCCCAGTCCTCCACCGCGAGCTCTGTCTCCAGCGTGATCTTGGCCACGCCCGCCTTGGCCTCCGCGCCAGCCACAGCCGCCGCCGACGCGTTGCTCGCCGACGTGAAGAGCGGGTTCACGCACGCCTGTGACGGCGTGATGTAGTCGTCGAGGTCGCCGAGGAACACGGACGCCTAGGATATCGGACACACGCACATCAGCGCCAACGCATTCGGATCTGCATGCGCACCAATCGACGCACCATTTTGGAGCGACAAGCGTTGTGACCACCAGACTTTTTGCTCGGAATCAGTCAAACCGAAATTACGCAATCACGCGGGCGGGTCTGCCACAATTTTTTACGGGTCTGCGACAGGGCAAACCCATATTTTGCAGGTCTGATTCAAGGTCCCCATCGTGCCGACCAACATTACCAAGACGGCGCGCGCGTACACCACGAAAAGCAAGTGGGCGAGATGAAGTCACACATCATGTCGAGCAGGAGGCCATCGGTCTAAAGAGCTTGCTCTTCATGCAGAGATAAGAGAGTGTGGGCGAGCACGAGAAATCAAGCGTGCGTAAGCGATGGGAAACATAGGTGGTGTCCGGTAAGCCAGTTGCTGAACATATGAATATACCCAAACACAGCAAACGTCTCGACCCGCCGGAATTGGCATTTCAGCACACATTTCGTGTCGCTCTCTCTCGGTAGGGTGGGCGGCATCCCAGAGCACCAAAGTGTTTGCCACACCCCCTACGCTGTGGATACCGCAGAAGAGATATCATTATACATTGAGATATCATAATGCACACTTTGAATCAACCAATCAAAACTCAAAGTTTTATCAGTCAACATCTCCATTTATCATAGAGCGCATCGAAGCTCGGGCGTAAATTACATCATCCTCAGCATCGGTCTGCAGGACGACTGCTGCTGCCGGCGACCGCTCTTGCCAAACATTCCGATGTCGCCCTGCAGCTTGAGCCCGTGTACGTGGCCGCCATCTTCCACATGCACACATGGCCTACGCCGCTCGTGGCTCACGGACGAGTGGACCGCCAGGCTGCAGACGCTGCCGCCGCTCGTGCCGAAGATGAATCTGCGCGACTGGACAGTCAGGACTAGTCCGCCCGTAAAATACCGCCCGTAACAGAAACTTTCGCTAGGATGATGCATTTGCTCTTTCTATGATACTTGCCAAATCCACAACCCCACTGTATATGAGGTGTGCGCTATGATATCTCTTATACGGTGCATCATCACATTAACATCACTAGCGTCGAGGTATCATTGATCAAACGATGCTGCATCGCCAGAAGCAAGTATGACAGCATCAGGAGTGGCACCTGGAGTAGCTGCAGCGCCAGAAGCAAGTAAGCCGGTGTGGTTGGGACCTCCAGGAACGGTCCAAGCACCACGAGCACATGCTGCGTCACGGCCAATGACGCAGGCAGAGAGCGCGGTGACTGGATTAAGAGCGATGGCAGGGCCGGACGTGGTGCCACCGGTGGATGCAGCTGCCAACTTCTGCGCGGAGAAAGCATTAGTTCACCATGGCAACATTTTTTCGACAGGACGGCAACTGCTTCTGCTTCATCTTGCGGCGGCCATGACTGACCGGCGTACGCGCAAGCAACACGGGCTACCAAGAGCACCAGTACGTCGACGTCTCGTGTGGAGTGAAGTAACCGACAAACCTCTACTAGAGATTCAGTTCGAACGCTACTATTAAACGGGCACTTCCGTTATCGAGCGGTTGCTTGCAATAGTTGTCCCTGCTCTCCACCGCGATTCGCACTCTTAGTTGAACAAGCAAGGCGCCTGTGAAGTCAACAAACAACAAATGCTCGTGCGCTACCTGACTGGGGGATCCGTCGACGACATTCAACTTATCGACGAGATAAGCAGATCCTACTCACACCAGTCTTTCAATCAAGTCGTAGACGCCGTCATCACTTTCCAAGAGGTAATGGTCTCCTTGATATTACTCTTCCAGCGGGTGCACGCATCGGCTGAATTCGCTCTAGTGAACAGCCAGGGCGTCACTACTGGTTGCGCTGCCGCCACGAGTGAGTGGCTTACGCGGGTGAGAGGATCGCCGACGCGAGCAACAAATGAGCAGGAACACGTGCATTCTACAGTGGCCACTACACGAGAATGGTAATCAACATTCAGACATAATTTGACTGGCTCAATCATTTTTCTACCATGACGCCAGCCACGCTGGTGCCATCAATGACATCCATACATACGACAAAGCGCACTGCCTGCTGTCGTCGATTGGTGTGGACGGCCTATTTGTTCCTGTGACAGCGTGTACAAGGTGACATTCCATTTATTGAACCCATTTCATGCCTCCAAGCTGAGCGACATGTATTAGGACTCATTTAGCTTTCACCTGTTACAGCTGTGTATCCGAATTGAGACGGCGTTCGATGGTTCGTGAAGAAATAGGGAATATGTTGTAACGGGGCGATCCCCGTTACGATTGTAGGTACTTTTGTACGAGTGTGCATTTTTAGGTAGAGATTTCAGGCCAGTACCAGTTGTAGATAGGTAGAGCACACGTCGGGTCCTCTCGACGTGGTGTCGTGTTGGCATGCGCTGATCGGCTGATTATGGGGACGCAGCCTTATTATCAGCCTATCAGGTTGGAGCATTTGCATGCTTCAGGGCCAGTTTAGCCCAAGGCCTTTTGACATTGACTCGATCAGATTCTTGAGCTCGGTTTGATCGATACGCCCCCACTCCACCTTTGTAACGGGGTTACACGTGGCGTACCAGGGGTACGCCACAAGTGCGCTGTAAGTATCTGTATTTACACGTAAATACGGCGTGCTTGCATGTGGTGTAAGGTACACCA
>JAADXZ010000710.1:0-15040 GCA_023338055.1 Phytopythium mirpurense
AAATTGTTTTAAACACAATCAACCCGTTATATTCGAAATATATTGGTAACTTTCGGTTGCTTCGAAACCAAAGGTTACCGATATATTTAGGAACACAGGAATAGACACGAGTGAATGCCTCAATGATAAATTTAGGCCTTCAATTGGCGGCTTTATCGTGGGCAGTGTTGGCTCTCATTGCAGATCAGATCTTCACGATGTCAACCGCGAACAGCACCGATAACACGCCACCAAGTCTTGCTCAACTGAAGGCCGAGCGATGGGGTAGCGGCGCGGACGCTGTTGCGGCCATCAAGAGGGTTGCCTTCTTGCAGGGAAAACAAGCCACGGTCGAGAAGAAGGGTGGGACGTTCCGGTGCCTCGTGTGCTCGAGTGCACCGGAGTGTGGCTGGGTCGTCAAGTTGGCGCGCTACCGCACGAAAGAAGGTTCAGGTGACTGGCATGTCACTGTTGCAGATCTTCAACACCGGAACTGCACAGGCACAGCTCGGCCTACTCAAGCCCAGGTCGCTGAGCATCCTGTCGTGCGTGCATCGGTCGCTGCGAACATCGGTGCGTCTGCGCAGTCCTTGGTGACACAGCTGCGTCACCAAGCTGGTGTTGGGTGCAGCAGCAGCATGATGTACCGGGCCAAGCAACAGATCCACGCGGATATCTTTTCGGAGGACCCGATGACGATCACTCTGCTGCCCAGTTTCTTGTCCAAGTTTCAGCAGCTCAACGGAGGGGCGTACACTGAGCTGCAGTGTTATGAGTCGGGGCATTTTCGGCGCGCGATCATCATCCTGGACCCTGCTGCATTCTCGACGGGCCAGAACCTGTACGGGGTCGACGCAGCTCACATGAAGCACCGGAAGTACAACGGAGTGCAAATCGTCATGGTCGGACGCGATGGGAATCTCAGCAATCGAGTTGCTGCGGTTGCTCTCGCACCAGTCGAAGATCACGACAACTACCTTTGGTTCTTCGAGCGCATCAAGTCACATGGCTTCCCTCTGTCGACCGTTCCGGTGTTTACAGATCGACACAAGGGTATCATCTCTGCAACGACTGAGCTGGGGATCTTCAACATGCACTGCGTCCGTCACATCATCGGTATGTGTAATGATCTTCTCTGGTCACACGATGTTTACACACTGACTGTTTATGCACGTAGGCAACATGAGAAGCGACAAGACCGTTCGCCTCCCTGTATCACAAGAAAAGTTCGTGTGGGCTGCCAATGCAGCAACCACGGAGGTCGACTTCAACTTCAACTTGAAGCAGCTCGCAGACGTCAACCCCTCTGCCGCGGAATATCTGATGCAGATTCCTGCGGCAAAGTGGGCACTCTTCTCCCACTACCAGACAACCCGTCTTTACGGCTGGCGCACCACCAACTTCGTCGAAAGTGAGCAGGCACGCAGCTTGAAGCTGAAGCCCCGTCAGATGCTTCCGTTTGAGTACTTCAAGGCCTACGCTAACATCTTGATGAGGGAAGCGTACACGAGTGCGAATCTGGCTGAGAGCTGGGTGACGCAGCAACGAGTGTTGACACCACGGGCGGAAGGCAAGCTTCAACGAGAGATTCTAGAAGCGGCAAGCTACGCTGTCAACTTCAGCACCAATACTGTTGCGTTCGTGTCTCGAGTCAGTGTGCCGCTCAAGCAACGACGTGTCGATCTGAGCAGCGACGGGCCACGCTGCTCGTGCGCCCAGTGGCTGCAACATGGCGTTCCGTGTCGGCACATCATCGCAGCGAGTCAAGCCAACAGCGTCACCGAGACGGACTCGATCATTAGCTTGATGGCCGATTGCTACAAGGTCAACCACTACACACAACAGCTCATCTCACTCGAGATCCCAGAAGAAGCGTCACTTGAGCATCAAGATGGCATCTTACCTGCCAAGATCTATTGCCAGGCCGGACGGCCGAGGAAGCGTCGGATTCGCAGCCGCGGAGAGACTGGGCGAGTGCGGAAACTGTACAAGTGCGGCAAGTGCGGTAGGTCGGATGGACATAACATGGCATCATGCAAGGGGTGAGTGCGCCCGCTCTGCAGAAAAGGGTAGTTGAAGGAGACTCTGAATTGAAATGCATAAAAACTTGCTCAGTTTCGTCAATGTGGCAAGAGTAGTTGTTTTGACATGCCAACCGAGAACGTGCGTACTCAGGGACTAATCCCATCCGACTTATTCGAGCGACTATCGGACAACTCTGGTTGGTGGCACGTTATCCACACAGTGTTGTCCAGTCTGATCACATGAGACTCACCCGAAGGTGGAGCGGACAGCACCAGGCCCTTAGTTATGTCTCCGATCCGAACAAGTACTAGTACACGACATTTACCTCAAGCTGTCAAAATCTACCTCTTACACTATCATTACTGCTGTGGGAATCGAACCCACACCACCTGAAACCCGGAGATTCCAAGGCACGCACACCACACCACCAATGTGCATGGAAGTCATGGATGCAGTTTGAAGAGCGTCAAGGTTACACAAAACAGATTACCCAGGTACCCTGGTTACAGTTAGAGGTTACTCGTACTCGCTTACAATATATAGGGTAACCCTATTAATCGTAACCGAAAGTTACCAATATATTTCGAATATAACGGGTTGATTGTGTTTAAAACAATTTGTATCACCTTTTGAGGAAATATTCGATTTGTATCACCTTCCGGAATATTCCCTTAAACAAACGTATGAGTGATGGTGTCCAAAGTTGCCGTGTTAGGTTCGCGCGAATGTAACGTAAAGTTCGATGCCTACTTCACGTAAGTAAGTAGAATACCTTTGGCAGCATGGAGATCGCAGTGGCTCGGGACTCGCCGCTCGGCCAGTATCTCGCCGGTGCGTCTCCCTCCTTCGCGTCTACGAACCGCCCAAGTCGCCACTGACTCGTCACTCTTGCTCACGCCTCGTTGCGTGTCTCTAGAACTCGATGGAGAGGCCAGGGGCGACGGATTAGCGGCCGGACTGCTGCCCGAGGCGTCGGCGCGCACGGGAGTCCACGCGTCCGCCCAGGGTCTCCATCGCTGCGGCGGCGCGCTCGTAGCTCTCCAAAGTATGTGCGCGTCGTGGACGTCTCGGGCGCTGCTTCTGGCGGAGCTCCAGGCGCTTGATAGCGTCTACGAAGCGCTGGACGCCGCGTGGCCCTCCTGGAGGTGTCGTTCTACTGCTCGTGTCCGTCGACAGTCCGTCGTCGCTGATACTCACTCGAGAATTGTATTGGGGTGACGGCCAGAGAGCTCTACGCGGTGGAACTTCTCTCGGTCGAGCACGTCGACCGGCGCACGCTCCTCCTTCGGCTGGACCCGAAAGGGTTTGTCGGACTATTGGTCGCGCTGCTGACTGGCGCAATAGCGCTGGAGTATCCCTGCGTCCGCAGCGGCCAAAGGAGCCACCAAGAGCGATTATACGGCGAGACCAGTGTCAGCGAGTCACTATGGCTGCTGTTGCTTGTACTGGGCCTCGTTGTTGGCGGCGTGGTGGCGCTGGAGCTGGTGGGGAAGCCTCTATAGCCTGCAGGTCCCACTCCACTCGTGAGCGCGCTCTTACAGGTGTCGTCGTCCTTGTGATTCGCCCCAGACGTTCCTCGCGCTGGCTGCTCGCATCTCTAGTCACGCAAGGCGGCTGCAGTCAAGTGCCAAGGCGTTTGTGGTCGCCCATGAGCGCCTCGAGGTGCGCTGCCAACACCCACACGTGGCTGCTTGCATACATAAAGTAGCTCACCGCAGTGCGTGGAGTCCTAGGGCGCCTTCCGGTCCAGCCTCGACATGGTCAAGAAGGCTGAGCTCGCCAGCCGAGGCTACCGCATCGGCGGAGGCTTCCTTCCGCCTGTGGGGCGGCTCGAGAAGCCGACAGACAGACTCCAGTGCGTCGAGCTGCGCCGCCTTCTGCGGTCGGTGAACGAGGAGCTGGCCACGCTCGCCAGGGCCGACTTGGACCGTGAAGCTAGCCGCGAGAAGCGGTCCATCAGGAAAGTCGACAGCTGCGACCGCGCGAGCAACGACACCAGCGCGCCGTCGCTGCTGGTCACGGCGCTGTCGAAACGCCACGCTGTGGCCGCCCTCGCTGTCGAGAGCGCTCTGCACTCGAGGCTGCTCGCGCTGATAGCGCCGCTATGGGAGGCGCCGCTCTGGCATCCACGCGACGCTGGATCGACACGCTTGGATGTGCGCGTTCGTGACTGTCAGCGTCTCCTGGAGAGCTCGGCCCAGCGCTTAGAAGCGTGCGAGTCGGCACTGGAGCGCCAGAGACGACACGTTGGCGCTGTGGTGCGAGCACACTCGTCTTCCGCCCCGATCGAGTCGGGTCCTGGGCTCGATAGTCGGCCCACGAAGGCTGCACAGGAGCTCGCGGGCGACGCCAAGCGGTTCCAGCAGGTCGATTTGCGACTCCATGAGCTCTGGTCGGCGTGTGAGACGCTCGGCTCGCTCGTGGCGGCGGCTCGCCACGGCCACAGCACACACGAGTCAGCGGACGACACGTTAAGTGCGGGGGAAGGTGGTGCTGCGGCCGAGACGTGGGCGACTCGGCTCGCTTTGTCCCGAGAATTGATGGAGAAGCGAGTGGAAGAGCTGCGAGGCGCGTGGGAAGCCTATGACCAGGCTCTGGCTACTACTCTACTACCATCGGAGCTGGGGGGAGAGGGGAACGAGGTCGTAACGCACGACCCAGGGGAGACCGGTGACGGTCAGGACAAGGCAGCCCCATGCCCGAGAGCCATCGTACCACTCGAGCGGCGCGACGAGGACGACTGCACGCTCGTGTTCACGGGCACGAGCACTGGCGACAAGGACGTGGACCTCGCGAGCATCCTGCGGCGGCAGCAAGACGCGGCGGCCAACGCGCCCGCGACCGGCCGGCTCTTTGTCCGCGAGCTGCGCGATGTGCTGGCCCATCGCGAGGCCACCACGCGCTCGCGAACGATCACCAAGGACGTTGACGCCGGCGGCTCGACGGCGGGCACTGGGACCTCGGCGGCGCCTCCGCGCGAGGTGTCGACGCGCGACCGGAGGCCCGATCTGCGGCCGTTGGAGCTGCGCGCCGCGCTCAAGGCGGAGCTGCAGGGGCTTCAGCTTCCGTTCGCCGCGCGCAACCACGACATTGGCGACGCCCCGGAGCTGGGCGACGGGCTCGAGTGAGGAGAATCAACCGCCACGACCAAGCCAACCACATGCATTGTTGATTGCCACATACCGGTAGTTGCTTCTGGTGTTACGACGTCTCTGTCTGTCTGTCTGTCTGCTCCGCACCGCCCTCGCTCTCTCGCCCTACCTCCAAAGTCCGAAGCAGCCAGCGGCTCAGTACGTGAGCCGACGCACCACACCGATAGCGCGTCAGCGTCTCCCTCTCCCGTTTCGAGTGGCAATAGCAGCCTTCTCCCACGGGTCGTCTTCGTGTCTCCGCCCTCCATCATCGCCATCCTCTGCGCCGTCTACTGTAGACGAGCGCCCTCGGCCGTACCGCCGGCCGTCTAGCAGCAGCCGCCCTTGGCTTTGGCCGTGTCCGCGTTGGTCGCGCCGCGCACGCGCAGGCCCGTGCCGGACGCCCGCATCGGGTTCATGTCGTCGTCGTCGTCGTCCACGATTACCGGCGCCTGGCCGCGGCCACCGGCGCGGTTCCGCACCACCTCGTCCTCGCTGGGCAATGCTCCAGCCTGTCTGGCGGGTCCCCGTCCCGGTCCGGTCACCCCACCGCTCGTCGGGGGCTGGCGACTCCGCGGCGCCGACGTCGGGGGCTGCGCTTGCTGGTAGGAGGCCCGCGCGGGCGGTGAGTAGGGCTCGTCGTCGGCGATGAGCGCGCTCTTCTTCTTCTTGCTGCCCTTGCGCGCGAGCATGCGCTTGGTGAGGTCGACGAAGACGTCCTCGAGCCCGCGGTTGAGCTTGGCCGACGTGTTGAAGTGCGTGGCGCCGACCGAGGCCGCGTAGCGCTTGGCGTCCTCCTCGTCCACCTTGCGGTTGCGGTGCAGGTCGACCTTGTTACCGGCGATGCAGATGTCGATGTCCTCGCCCACGATGCGCCGCAGCTCGCGCACCCACGTGCGCACCTTGCGGAAGGACTCCTCGTCCGTGATGTCGTACACGAGCAGCGCGCCGTCCGCGTCCCGGTAGTAGATGGGTCCGAGCGCGTGGAAGCGCTCCTGCCCCGCCGTGTCCCACAGCGACAGCTGCACGCGCGCGTTGTCCACCACCAGCCGCTTGTCCAGGTAGCTCGCCTGCAGCGTCGACACCTGCTTCTCGTCGTACTCGCCCTTAATGTAGCGCAGCAGGATGGACGTCTTGCCCACGCGGCCTATTATTGCATTGTTGGGCACGCGATACATCGGGGTACACGGCGCGTCAGACCACGGGCCGCACCTCGTTCGGCAGCGCAGGCGCCCACCGTCAATATGTGGCCTAGCGCGCGGCCAGCACACGCACCTTCGCCGAGCAGCACGACCTTGAACTTGCGCGCCGAGCGGTCGCCCATGCTGCTTCTTGCTACTGCCGAGGAATATGAATACGCTCCCTGTCGCCGGGTTACGCGGAGAATTGTACAGATAAGAAGAAAGGGAGGGAGGGTACGCGGCCGGGTTACGCTGACAGCCGACCCGGTCTACTGTGCGTTGACGGGCTCGCGCTCGCTGATGCTGCAGTCGGCGCAGCCAACGAGTTGCTCCAACACGGCAGCCGAAGCGAGGGGGAGACCACGACGAGCACGCGAGCGGTCCAGCAGCCAGCGCACGCGTCTCTCTCTTCTCCGCTTGAGAATTGCGCCAAGTCGTCGAGCAAGAGAGACAGAGGCTGCAGGGGTACGTACGAACGTAGCTCAAGCTCCAGGGGGTACAGCAGTAGGTAATCCGATAGAAGTTCATGGAACCATCGACGGCGTAATCCAGCGCCGACGGCGACAAGGTTACTCTCTCGTATTTTAGCCAATCACAATCGATCATACCCAATGGAACATGTCCAGTAGGAATGATGGTAGAACAGCTCCGTGTCTCTCCACTTGCTAGCGCCCGAGCGGACAAAGCCGTTCGTGAGCTGCGCTTGCTCGAGCCTCCTTGCGCCGCCATGCTGCGTCCGCTGCACCGCTCCATCGCCTGCCAAGCGCGCGCTTCCTTCAGCAATGCTGTGGTGGTGCGCGCGTTGTCGTCGTCCTTCCCGAGGTCTCCGACGAGCGACCCAGCCTCCTCCTCCTCCTCCTCCTCCTCCTCCTCCTCCTCTTTGCCAAGTCCCGAGGGCGAGGGCGACGCGCTGGACGCGCTGCTGGGCCGCCAGGTGCAGGAGAGCGTGGCCGCCACGTCGCAGGACATGCTGCCGGCGCTCAAAGTGCTGGCCGAGAGCCTCGGGCTCGTGCGCGAGAGCCCGGCCTTCCAGAACTGGAGCTCCACCGACTGGCTCATGGGCCTCACAGGTATGTCGGTGCGTCCAATACCTTATATAATAGTCGCCGCCGGTCATCGCCAATTACTGACGTGAGGACGCCTTTTGGACGGCCAGTGCTGGCGCACCACAACACGATGCAGCAGCGCAAGCGGCGCGTCAAGACGGTGCGCTTCGAGCGCCAAGGACGGAGCCTGGACACACGCGAGCTGCTCCCGCGGCTGCTGCGCTACGTGCGCGTGTGCGACGCCGTGTACGCGGGCTCGACGGCGCAGTTCTGCAGAGAGGCGCGCATGGACGAGGCCATGATCGTGCGCTCGCACTCGGGCGGCGTCTTCTCGCCCAAGTACGTGCTGCTGCTGGACCACGCGCAGCGCGAGGTGGTGCTGGTCGTGCGCGGCTCGGCCTCCATCCTGGACTTCTGCACGGACGTGTGCCTGATCAACGAGGCCTTCCTAGGGGGACAGGGCCACCGAGGCATGGTGCACGCGGCCAACTGGCTCGTGCGCCACGTCCGCGAGGACCTTGCCGACCTGGCAGCGAGGTACCCGGGCTACGCGCTCGTCACGACCGGGCACAGCCTCGGCGCCGGGGTCGCGGCGCTCGCCACCATGGTGCTCAAGCCGGCGTTCCCGGCGGTGCACTGCTACGCGTTCGCGACGCCCGCGTCTGTGACGCGCGAGCTGGCCGAGGAGTACTCGGAGTACGTGACAAGCGTCGTGAACGGCGACGACTGCGTGCCGCGGCTGCACCAGCACTCGATGCTCAGGCTGCAGGACGAGATCTCGAGGTTTGACTGGCGGGCGACGCTGCGCCAGCTCGTGGCGGAGGAGGTGGAGGACCAAAAGATCGAGCTCCGCAAGCAGAAGGACGCACGGCTGCGCCAGATCCAGAGCGCGTTCCGCAAGCTCGAGCAAAGAAACCGCGCGCAGCTCAACGAGGCCGCCGCCAAGCTCAACTCGGTCAAGCGCGTGGCGACGCAGGTCGGCGGAGCGCACATTGCGGGCGTGGTGACGTGTACAGCGCACGGCTAACCGTTCTTTGGTGCGCAGAACATCTTGGAACTGTCCAGAGACGTGGACAAACTGCTCGCAGAGACCGTGGACGCAGCGTTCGCGTCCTTCAAGACGGACAAGCTGACGCTGGACCACATTGGCTTTATGAAGAAGCTCGTGAGCCTCGACGCGTCGACCACAAAAGGTGAACGCTTTCTTTAGTACCCATGAAGAGCCTCAGACTGTCCGTCCTGACGCAAGGCGTGACGCAGATCGGCAGTGGTGGGCGCGCCTGGATGACAGCATGCTGCTGCTGGAGCGGCTGTCGGGGGTCGTGAAGAGACCCGAGGAGCTCGATCGGGTCGTCGCGGAGCTCAAGGGGCTGCTGCGCACGCCGTCGTCGTTGGACGTCAGCAAGCGCGACGGTGGCGACAGCAAGCGCGTCAGCAACGTACAGGGCACTATGACCGCTTTAGGCCGGAAGAGTGACAAGGAGACGCAGCTCGAACTGTTCCGCGGTCGCCTCGACGACGTGGTTCGGCGGATAAGCGGCACGGTCAAGGCCAAGATCAAGGAGCAAGTGTACGTAAGAGTCGAGCGCAGCTGGCCGACTCTAGATTGCTGCGGTTCGCTCACTTGGAGTGCATTATTAGCTCGAAGGTGTCGGACACGGTGGTCTCGAACGTGAACGGATACGTGGACACGGTCAAGGGGGAGGCCGAGGCGCTCGGCGCGCGCGTCCAGGACGAGCTCGACTCGGTCCAAGACCAGGTAACCCAGCGCGCCAGCTCCATGTTCTCCGTCGCAGAGTACGTCTCGAGATGCCTGCTCAGAGCTGCGGTTTGGTGGCGTCCACGTCTTGACTGTGTTGCCTGTTGCGAGAGCAGAAGGACACTGAAGTTCGACGTGAGCTTGGATGCTGGAGAGCGTGATACCAAGGGCGGCGCCTCCGCGGATACGACACAAGAACCCGAAAAGCAGAATCGAGCCAAGCTGCTGCACGCGCCGCTGTTCCCGCCCGGTCGCATCCTGTACCTGAACCGCGTGCTCGTGGACCCAGCGTCGGGCGAGCGGCTCATTGACGACCGGGTGCGTTGGTGTTGTGCGTCGAGTTTTACAGTACTTCTACAGTACTTCATGACAGATGCACGACTAACTCTTGCCGGTTGTGTCCCAGCAGCCTCCCGCTGGCTTGGAGGACGAGAAGGGGGATGCCGCGTCGACGGTGGAGCTGATGGAGGTCGGGAACGACGAGTTCAGCCGCGTGGTGCTCTCGCATCACATGATCCTCGACCACCTGTGCACTTCGTACGAGCGCATGCTGCAGTCGGCAAGGAAGAGTAGATAGAGCGTCAGTGCTTTGTAGACAGCTTCAACTTGAAGCTATCGCGCTTTTATGCGGCGATGTGGTGTGTCGAGCGATCTGAGGAACAATGACAGCAGTGGGTACACCTAGATCAGATCCACTTGTCAAACGGCAACTTGCTGAACAAGAACCAATTGTACTGTATGGGTTGTTGGAAAATCCAGTGGCTGCGCACGCCATCCATCATGTCGTGCACCAGATCTCTTTTTGAGATTTGATGGCTAGTGAACGGTCGCGACAAAATCCTTTTTATCATCCTCGTAAATCATGTTTTTGCTTTTTTGTGGTCAAATGGGTTGGTAGGGCTACACACTTGCGCTCAGCCGCGCTGGGCCGTGGGCCGTGGGGCCTCGAGCGGACTCGCGGATACCTGGACATGCGCGCTGCAGCGGCAGTTACAGCTACAGGCTTCCTGCTTGGGTGAGCTAGCGGTAGACGGCGCGCCCGAGCCCCGAAGGTGCAGGATCTCCGCAAGCGACGGGAGCTGCGAGCTAGGAGAGAGCTGGGCGGAGACAGTAGGCAGGGTCAGGGCAGGCGCGTTCAGAGGTCGCTGCTGCTGCATGGCGGTGGCCTGATGCGCGAGAATGTCCAGCAGCCGGTTCTCCGGGCCCTCTTGCTTGAGCTTGGCCGGCTCGATGGGCACGGGCGAGGACGGCGCCGACGTGGCCGAGGCCTTCTTCTGGTTGCGCAGGCCGCGCTGGCGGCGACTGATCTTCTGGCGGTACTTCTGCGCGTGTGTCATGGTCTGCCGAGGCGTCTTCGTGCCAATGTAGTCCGAAACCTTCTTCCACGGGCCTGCCGGGTACATCTCGAGCGCGACCAGAAAGCGCTCGTGTTCCTCCTTGGTCCACATCTGGATCTTGTTCTTGGCCGACACCACCACGGCGCCCGCCTTGGCCTCCGTTGGCCGCAGTCGGATCACGCGCTCGTGCTGCGCGTCCGACTGCTCGAACAACTGGTTGTACACGCTGCGAGAGATCGTCATGGCCTGACTGGATGGAGAGCACGGAAGCACGAAAGGAGTGACGGTCGGGGGCGTCGGAAGGCTTCGCGGGCTGCTGGCGAGTCTGCTCTTGGGGTCAAAAGCTAAAGTGAGGACCAGTCCTGTGGCGCCTTTTGCACTCCTGGCTTCACGGTACAGTAGTACGATTGAGCGATATTTTGCGAAAAACGCGATTTTGCGCTCGTGGACGAAAGGGCTAGGGTGGTGTACGTGCGTACTTACTGAATTCATATAGACATTTGTATGCGTATCGATGTACCCACCTTCTTTTCAGGAGCTTGGATCAGGAGCCGTAAATGTGAAGCCTCTTTTCGACTGAATGTTCTGTGCTGTACTTTACTGTATCCATCATCACTCAAAACCTACAGTATGGTGGGTACGTACAGTTTTCGTCCCCGTCTGTGAGCGTTGGTTCGTCGCACTGCGAAACGCGAATGAAGATTTGGAGGATTATTGGGATTCAGGCTGTGGGTGTGGAAAGAGTCAAACGCCTTGAATTACCGGAGACGCCAGTATTACGACCAATCAAAACAGACTGTTCTTGAAGAATAGAGTGTGGTTAGCTTGTCCTACCTAATGCACTTGATAATGTAATGGGTAGGGATCAAAGACGCCAAATGGCACAATTTGATTGGTGGGTTCCTACTTTGCGACCAATATATTGGTTTAACATCGTGTTATTGTAAATTTTGTAAATTGCCAGCACAAAGCGTGGCTTCAAACTCGACGATTTTGGGTCAGTGGGTATCAAGCATTGCTGATTCCCTAAAGATTTTCTACTGATTGGGCAAGATAAAGCGTGTGGAAAACAAGGTTTGGGGGCACGCAGAAAATAGCGGCAACTCGAAAGAGTCGACGGCGCGTTGTCGACACTTAGCACTACGTAGCTCCTTGGCTGCTCTCTTGATTGGCTGAACAGAATTATAAAACAATCCTCGACACCCACTAACTATTACAATGTTGAAATACCGATAGAAACGCTTCGTCAAATGGATTCATTTGATTGGCTGAAAGCCCAATCGTACTTTTAAGTTCGGATTTGTACAGAATGGAAGAGCCCATTGAGCATCCCCCACAATCGAGATGGATTAGATTAAAAAGGTTTATTTAATATGTGCATATTATATCTGGAATAATCAATATCATGAATTATTACAGTTTATGAAAATAATGGCGTTGGCGTTCTGCATACCTACACATGACTTCGTATTGGATTTTATGGCTTGCAAAATTCGCACCTGCAACCGGATCCACGAGACCACGTGTCCACAGCACTGGCACATGTTCCGTAGTGTAAGGGACTGTTTGCGTGTGGCTTCACGCCAACAGCGGTGAATCCATGTCTCCGAACTCCGAACCCATCAGAAGCCTTTGCAATGTAAGGATTGTTCCGAGGCGGAGCGTACGCCGTTGGCCCGAAAGTGGCGTGAAGGATTGCAGCAGCGGACGACGGGATGCATGCATGACACCTGCATACAGAGGTAGTGATTCACTGCAGGTAGCCATTCGAAACGGTAAGCACGGCCAGACAATTCAAAATGTAGCTCCTCGCGAATTCATGTGGCTTTCTGGCTCTCGCCGAGCAGGTGAGGTCGATCTCGACAAATTGGCACCAATGTTAATTTGCGAGACACTCATTCATTCCGGTACTGTACATGTACTGTACTGTACATTACTGTATATTGGGAGCATTTTCGCACGTGACAGCGAGGGTGGACTAAGCGCTTTATCTTGATTCCAGTATTGAAGCGTCGGCACACATCTCCCAACCTTGCACTCCTGTCTCTTGTCCACATGCGCCACTCGTTGGGCCAACTGTGGGTCACAGACGCCAGTAAGTACGTGCGAACTTTCGTGAGTGTATCCCCTACCTCCCCCAATCAACCCATTCGCGGCGACGAAGCCATTCTGCTGGTCCCAACGAACCCAAAACAACTTATTGGGCAGATGGAATCCACGAGTCTGACGCCCGACCTTGCGGCGCACATTAGACAGTCTAACTCAATAGATACCCCACGCCAGACCTTAACGACAGAAGGTAGTGCGAGTGTTTGCGTATAATGCAGTATTGGGTGATGGATCATGGCGGTTGGTTTCTGCTCTTCCCATGGCGCACAGTCTCGTCGGTTGGTCTACCGTAGGTACAGTATACGAATACATGGATACACGCTCTCCAGCAAGCATTTTGACGCCAGTTCACAAGTGGACGACCGCACTCTAGCCCAAAATACATCATCCCACTCTACCCAATCTGGCGCGGTCGTGCGTTATTATTCCTCCCCTCACTAAGTGCGATTGTCGCTTCTCCTTCTCTCTGTGGGTTCGTTGTGGTGGGTGGGTAGAGCCGCGTGTGTTGCGCTCGCCGCGACTCGCTTCTCTTCTCCTTTGTCTCGTTCTCCCTTCGCCACTACATCGTACTCACACTGGCTTCGCTCGACTGGACTCGCCCATAGCCCAAGTCGTCCCCTCCCGCGCCCTCCCTCCCTCCCTCCTTCGTCCTCGTGTCGACCGCTGGTGCATGCCCACGGCGACGGCCTGTCAAGTGGGCGGCGAGACCTATTAACCAGAAGAAGAAGAAGCGCAGGATTGGTGGGTGGGCACGTGTGCATACATCCATACGGCACGGCAGGATGACCATCTCGGCCAACGTGCGCAAGGAGCTGTTCGAGATGACGGCGACCGAGGGCCGGCTGATCCGCATCAAGCCGACGGAGGCCAAGGCCGGCACGACGGTCTACTCGTCCAAGCAGGCGCAGCCGCTCAAGATGTGGACGCAGGAGGAGCACGAGCGCTTCCTCGAGGCCATGGAGAAGTACCCGGCCGGCCCCTGGAAGGTCATCGCGGCCTTCATCGGCTCCAAGACCACGCGCCAGACCATGACGCACGCGCAAAAGTACCGCCAGAAGATCGGCCGCTGGCGCCGCGGACTGCGCCACAAGGGCCGCAAGCAGGCCCCAGGCGACGCCGACGCCGACGCCGCGGACGCCGCCAAGGAGAACCTCTTCAAGGCCATCGACTACGTCTCGGGCGACGAGATGAGCTGCTACGGCGGCGCGGGCGACGACGAGCGCGCCAGCCCCGCGCGCTCGGCCGCCGGCAGCGTCAACGACGAGCGCAGCGAGCTCTTCCGCCTCGCCGAGCTTGCGTCCATCGAGGGCATGAAGCAGGAGCCTCCCTCCCCCGCGAGCTGCTACCCGCCCCTACCCTCCCTGCTCGCGCACCACCAGCAGCAGCACCACCACCACCAACAGTACACGCAACACCACCACCAACTGCAGCAGCAGGCGCCCGAGCCGCCAACCGTCCTCGTGGTCCCGTCCTCGCCCGCGGACGTGGAGATGGCCGACGTGTCGCGCGTGCGCATCAAGCAGGAGCGGACGGACGCCCCCGCCGGCGACCTGCGCTACAAGCTCAAGCAGGAGCAGCAGGCGTTCGCGGGCGACTGGCGCGGCCGCCGCCCCGAGGCGCGCCTCAGCCCGCTGCGCGGCGAGGGCCGCGTGCTGCACGCCGTCTCGGGCTTTTTGAGCGCGCAGCACCCGTCCCCGCTGCCGGCCTCGCGCGGCTTCCCGCTGGCGCTGGACGGCGGCCGGGGACCCTTCGCGGCCGGCGGCGCGCCCGCCTTCCGGCTGCCGCCACTCAACATCGCGGCGCAGAGCGCGTCGGCCTGCGCCATCCCGCCGCTGCGCTCCAAGATCGACCCGAGCGTGCTGGTCGGCGGCCGGCCGCACGTGGCGCCCACGCACTAGCCGGCGCGTGGGTTGGGCGGGGCGGGGCGGGGGGCGGCCGCAGGGGCGGGCGGGTGCCAGGAGAGCGCCCGTGCAGCTCCACCCGTGTTATTTTTGAGTCGTGCCGGGCCAGGAGAGGACGCGGGGCGCGGGAGGGGGGGCGGCGAGCAGAGGAACTCGCCAGTCGGTGGACGGATTGGCCACCGCGCCCCGCCCGCGCCCGTCCTCGTTTTGGAGGCGGCCCGGCGACGCGGAGCCCGACGCCTCGTGGTTGGCTATACAGTCCGCAGCCTCGCCCGCCCGCCGCCCGCATCGGCGTCCGGGAGACTACGCGGCGCGATGGGATAGGAAGGAACTATCCCGACGAACACGACCGCACAATGTTGAAAAGACACTTGGAGAGCTGTGTCATCATTTCGCTGCCCGTGAATGATGATACTGTACCCATGGTCGCACTTCAACGCGTGATACTGTATCTCTGAAGTGCTTCAAGTATGGTTGGTGGTTCACTGTTATAAGTATCGGTTGAGCGCTCTCTTATCATGCACCATTAATGTGGAGGAGTGTCGTGTGGAGTACGAGTATGTAGGTTGATA
>JAADXZ010000711.1:0-15024 GCA_023338055.1 Phytopythium mirpurense
CCGAGCCGCCAACCGACCCCCCGACCGAACCGCCCACTGAGCCACCGACCGAGCCGCCCACGGAGTCGCCCACGGAGCCGCCCACTGACCAGCCACCGTACGACACGCCAGAGCCGACGGACGAATCACCGTACGACACGCCAAAGCCGACGGATGAGCCGCCGTACGACACGCCAGCGCCGTCAAACAACGGCACTCCGGCCCCGCCGATCGACACCAAGCGTCCAACGCCAGCACCGACCACGCGGTTGCCGAGGCCCACCCCGGCGGTGACGACGCGCAGGCGTCCGCCAAGGGCCACGACCAGCGCACCGAAGTCGACCACAGCGACCCCAAAGATGACCACAGCGACCCCAAAGTCGACCACAGCGACCCCAAAGGCGACGACCGCGACCCCAAAGGCGACCACGACATCGCCCAAGGCGACAGCAAGCGCTTACGACACGGCCAGCTCCAAGCAGAGCTCGACTACCAGCACCAAGAACGGCGCAACCTCAGATGGGGGCTCCTCTGGGCTCGGGACCGGCGCCATCGCGGGCATCGTCGTCGCGTGCGCGCTCGCCGCGATCGCCGCGGTGGGCGCCGTCGTCTACAAGATGCGCGCCGACGCGCGCAAGCGCGAGCAGAACATGTTCGCTGAGCTGGGCGATCACAGCGGCCCGCCGCCCTCCGAGGCGGACTACGCCGCAATGTAGCGAGGCGAAAGGCACGCGCCGTCGACTTGGGCTGACGTGGCAGGCCAGGCCGCCCACGCGAGCCTGTGCTCCCGGCCGGCCTCGACTGGTCTTCTGTGCGTGTTTTCCCTGTTTCTCTCCGTTCCCTGTCTCCGCAGCAGCGGCGTGCGAGTAAAGGTTAGCTCAAGAGGAACGAGAACGCCTTCCCTTCCCAAGTAGGTACTTCAGAAGCACGTCGGTAGCTTCCCCCCCCCACACACACACACACATCACGAGCGACTGACGGAGAACTCACCTCCAAGACAGGCGACTGCAGACAGTACCTACGTACCCCGGCAGTCCTGCTCCGTTAATGCGCCCGCTCACCCCACGCCGTTGGCAGCACGCACTCGCAATCGATTGAGGCAACCAGCGTGTCTCGCGAGCGCGCGCTCTATTCCTCCTCGGCAGCCGATGCCTCTTCCTCGCTGCCTCCTTCGTCCTCCTCGCCGTCGCCGCTCTCCTCCTCTCCGTCTTCCTCCTCCTCCTCCTCTTCGTCGCTGTCCTCGTTGACGTCCTTGAGCGCCTGCTTCAGCCGCGCGTCGAACTCGCCTTCTTGCGTCTGCATACGGCTCACCGCCGCCGTCTTGCTGCGGCGCGACGACATCTCCCGGCGCGCGGGCACGGCCGCGGTCTTCTTCGGCTTGGTCTTTCTCGCGTGCTCTTCCTCCTCGTCCTCGTCCTCGTCCTCTTCGTCCTCCTCGTCCTCGTCGTCCTCGTCGCTGCTATCCGACTCAGAGGACTCGTGGCGGCGCTTGTTCCGCTGCTGCTGCTGCTGCTGCTTACGCTGCTCCTTGCGCCAGTGCTCGCCCGCGACTTGCAGAGCTTTTTCCAGCGTGTCTTGGCGCTCTTGGATCACCTCCTTGGCCCACTGCTGGTCCTGGTCCAGCGCCGTCACGTCCTGGACGCTGCCACCGCTCCGCTGCATCTGCTCCTTGAAACTCGCGGCCGAGCGCTTCGCGAACGCCTGCGCGCTCCGCTCCAGCGCGCGCTGCTTGGGGAAGGTGCTCGCGACCTCGCGCGCCAGGAACATCATGAGCGCCGCTGACCGCTGCTCGTCCGCCGAGATCTCGGCCGTCACCAGCATCTTCATAAGCATGCGCTGGCGGGCCACGACGAGATCGGGCGGGATCGAGTCCGACGCCTTGGCCACGGCTTCTAGCGCCAGGATCTCCATGCAGACGGTAATCGCGATCCGGTTGTGGTGGGCGCACTTCTTGGCGTCGGACGCCGCCGCCTTCTTGCTCTCGCGCTTGGCCCTCTCCGCGTCGTGGTCGTCACTGGCGTCCTCGCGGTGCGCCAGCAGGTGCAGCACGTACTTGCCGCACGCGTTGAAGTCGATCGCCGCGCCGCTCTCAATGTCTTCCTTCTCCATCGACTTGTGCACTAGGTGCATCGCCGCTTCCTCGAGCAGCGCGCAGTTCTCCTTGGACGCCGACGCGAACGCCGGGAAGAAGACGCTCAGCAGCTGCAGCGACCGCGATTGGAACCCGTGCTCGCCCTGGAGCTGCACGCTCTGCAGCTTCGGGCTGAAGTACGTCTCGAGCAGGATCGCGAGCACGGGGACGTTCTGGATGCGGTTCAACAGGAACAGGCGAGCGAACCCCTCGACGAGCGTGCTTTGGATGTCCAGGTCGTCCACCGCGATGAGGCGAGCCAGCCCGACGAACACCGAGTCCAGGTCCAGCTCCTCTTCTCGCAGCGCATGGCCGCCCTCGTCCGCTTCTTCGGCGTCGGCTTCTCCGTCCACTTCGCTCCGGTCTTGCTCGCCGGCGCCACTCTTGCCCTCGCCCTCGCTCGCGTCGTCCTCGCCGGCGTGTGTGACGGCGAAGACGCGCGGCTTCAAGTCCTTGAAGGTCAGCGCCATGTCCAGGATCGCCTTGATGCACGTCATTTTGACGTCGCTATCTTCGTCGTCGTTGTTCAACGCGCGCCAGAAGATGATGAGGTAGCGCTCGGCCACGCGCTTATCCAGCAGGCTGTACAGCCCCATGCACTCCATTCCAGAGTCGCGCAACGCGGGGACCTCGCTTTCGATCGCGGGCACAATGTATCGCCCCATGCCGGCGACAACCGGGTTACTGAGCGTCACCGACGTCAGGCGGAGCAGATGCGCGACGACCTCAAGGCAGCGCAGCCAGCAGAGCACCCGCGGGTCCTGCAGCAGCTTCTCCAGCTGGATCATCTCGCTCTGCACGTCGTTGTACGCGGGCGAGTCGAACTCCAGGAGGTCCAGCTGCTTCTCCAGCTCCTCGAACTTCTTGGTCGCCGCCTCGAACTCTTCGTCCGAGAGCTTGCTGCCGCCGACCGCCGAGCCCTCCCCGTCGCTGTCTTCCTCGACTGGCTCGTACAGGTCGGACGCGATCTCGGCCACCACCTGGATAAACTCCTGCTCCGAGCTCTTTGCGTAGATGAACGCCATGAGGTCCATGATGCTCGTGATGAGCGAGCTGTCCGTCTCCTTGTCGCGCAGCAGTCTCTCTAACACATTGGACATGCATGAGTGCGGTGAGTATGTGGTGGGGCGAGCCACCGCCGCTGCCTCTTGATGAAAGCAAGCACGTACGCAGCGCGTCCAGGAGCGCTCGGCGTCCGAACTCGTCCTGGAAGTCCAAGAGCCGCCCGAGAGCGAGCAGCTGCAGCGCGACAAACTGCACGTCCGGCCCGGCCTGGCACGCGGCGACCAGGAGCTTGGCGAACTCGGAGATGTTGGGCAGCAGCAGCGCCGTCTTGTCCGCGTCGCGGTCCACCTTCTGGTAGTAGTAGCACTGCTCCTTCCAGTAGAAGACGCGCTCCGCCTCGAGGCTCTTGGCGTCGGCCGCCGCCCCCACAAACTCCTTGGCGCTGAGCTCTCCCTCGTCGGACAGCTTCGCCGCCCGCGGCTGCTCCGACAGGTGCTGGAGCACAAGGCGGCACACTTTGGACGCGATCTCCGGGTTCTGCTCAATGTCCAGCCCCTTGAGCAGCGCGATGGGGGAGCGCCCGACCGCCGGCAGCCACTTGCGCAGCACCATCTGCTCGCACGCGCGCCGCACGCGCGCCGAGCGGTCCTGCAGCCCCTGGTCCAGCATGTGCACCCGGTCGTTGATGGGGATGTCCTTGACGCTCCTCTCGCTCCCAAGCGCGCGGAAGGCCGCGTGGCGCACGTCGTCGCTCGCGTCGCGGATGCGCACGAGCATCTCGGCGAACGAGTCGTCCGTCATGGCCACGCTCGCGACCGCCGCCTTGCGCACGTCCCTGCACACGCCGCATCACGGCACTCGTTAGCCCACGGGTAACCTCCTCCTCCTCGTCGTCGTCGTCATCAGCATTATCATCATCATCAGCAGCAGCAGCAGCAGCAGCAGCAAGAGGGAGACGCACTTGGCCGGGTCCGACACCATGAGCTGCTGCAGCGCGGCCGTGACCGCGTCGCGCGCGTCCTCGGGGCGCTGCAGGTGCTTGAGCGCGTAGATGCTCTGGATGCGGATGGCCGTCACCTTGTCCTGCAGCCGTGGCAGCAGCGCCGCGCGCAGCTTCTTCGCCACCAGCCGCCTGCGCACGCCACGTCCCCGTCCGTCCACATAGTCGCGTCAGCCGTCTCCAGCGTCAGTTTAAAGCCCAGGGTCCAGGGTCCAAGCCCCAGGGTCCAAGTCCCAGGGCTCTCTACATCTCCCACGGCAGAGGCACGCACTCGAGCTCGTCCAGGCGACTCAGCAGCAGCTGCAGCACCTGGCAGGCGCGCAGGCGCACGCCCTTGTCCTCGGCCGCGGTGGCCCGCGCCACGCGCGCCAGCAGCTCGGCGCGCAGCTCGGCCTGGGCGGGCGCCTCGCTGGCGCGCCGCGTGCGCAGGAACTCGCCCACGAGCGCCGCGACCGCCTCGACCACCACGTCGCCGGCCTTGGGCGTGGCCACCACGCGCGCCAGCGCCAGCCACAGCTCGTCCACAAAGAGCGCGAAGCTCTCCTCGTTGGCCACGGACGCGCCGCCGCCGCGACCGCCGGGCGCCTCGCGCACCACATCGTCGAACAGCTTGGCCAGCCGACGCAGCGCCGGCACGAGCGCGCGCTGGTGCCGCCCGTCCGGGTTGAAGTGGTACGCGCTCACCTCGAGCGCCTGCAGCTGCACGTCCTGGAACACCTGGCGCACCGACAGCGCCCAGTCCGCCGCCGCCGGCGCCTCGTCGCCCGTCGCCGCCGCCATTCGAACTGGATGGAGCCCACCCAGACTGCCGCCGACGCCCGTTTTTATACTCGGGAAATGTATGCCTTCGGTAGGTACAGTAGCTACGCTCTTCGCGCGCAAAAGCAAAAGCAACAACCCCCAGTGTTAAAATACGTAAAAAATGCGTATAGTACTGAATTGTGTGGTTCTGCACCCTAAAACTTAGTGTACCCATTCCATTTGATGCTTTGATGACAGGTAGAACACGTTGCAGTCCGTCAAAAGAGTCAAGAATAAAAAAGACGCCGGTCGACACTACTAAAAGCCGCCGAGCACGCCGTTGAGCGTGTCGCTGATCGAGTACATGCGCCTGCGCTCGTGCTTGACGCGGCCGATGCCGACGCCCTGGCCGCCGCTGGCGCGCCGCAGCAGCAGCCCGGCCGCGTCCTCTCCGCCGGCGCCGCCGCCGCTATTGCGCTTGTCGAAGAAGAAGGCGTCGTTGACCACGCGGTCCAGCGCCGCGTAGACGTCCGAGGGCACGGCGATGGCCGCGATGGACTCAAAGAGCGCGTCCTCGCCCAGCCGCTCGAGCCACAGGTCCTGGTAGACGCGGCTGCGCTGCAAAATCGGCAGCGCCTCGTCCATCTCGGCGCGCAGCAGCTCGGGCGCCAGCAGCTCGTGGATGGCCATGGCCGCGCGGAAGAGGAAGACGGTGCCGTCCAGCAAAAAGTTGTCGAACACGCGCGTGGCCAGCTCGAGCGGCAGCACCTGCAGGAAGAGCGTCTGCAGCCAGTTCATGAGGTACATGGCGCTCGAGACGCCCAGCGCGCGCAGGTGCGCGTGCAGCGCCGGCAGCTGCGCCTTGAGGAACGTCTCGAAGAGCACGTAGTAGACGCTCGAGAGCTCCGCGTCCAGCAGGTAAAAGGTGAACAGGTGCTCGTGCACCATGAGGTTGGCCAGGCACTGGAACGCCAGGTACCGGTCCTGCGGCATGTGCAGGCACAGCATGGCCGCCAGGTACGACATGCCCTGGATATAGCCCAGGTCCGGCCGGTAGCACGCGTACGTCTCGAGCACCTCGAGCAAAAAGGCGTAGTACGGGCCGCCGCTCGCCGCGTCGAAGAGCTGGAGCGACGGGAACGTGCGCGGCAGGTCCGTGTCGATGAGCGACAGCGTGTGCTCGCGGCCGATGGCGCTCGCCTGCTCGCGCTTGTAGGCCAGCGCGCGCTTGCGGTAGATCTGGTACATCTCGGGCGTCACCTTGAGCTTGTTGCCGATCGCCAGCGGCCACACGCGCGCGCGGATGGACGGCGGGATGCCCTGGCGCCACAGCGAGTGCGCCAGCGGCGTGTCCCTGCTCTCCTCCCAGTTGCGCAGGATGCGCGTGCGCCAGAGCTTCTTGGCGCGCCGCAGCTCCTCCTCCTTTTCGCGGATCGCTCGCCGGTCGGCGCCCGACGCGTCCGGCGCGCCCGACGGGTGGAGCGACGACGGGGGCGACCGCCACCCGTCGGCCGACCAGTCGTCCTCCCGGGGGTGGCTCTGGCCGTGCTGCAGGGCGTGCTGGACCGGCGGAGACACGGCCCACGAGCGCGGCGAGCCGCCGTCGTACGCGAGCACGTCGCCGTCCAGGCCGCTCGTCGCGACCGACAGCGGGACGAGCGGGTGGAGGTGGAGCCCGTCGCCGCTGCGGCTCGACCGGCGCTGGTCGGCCTGCAGCGCGGGGCGGCCGCCCCCGTCCAGCTCCAGGGCGACCGTGTACTTGTGTCCGCACGCGACAACGAGCGCCTTGTCGGGCGAGAAGCAGTCGATGCGCTCGGGCGCGTCCTTGTTGCTCGTGTGGCCCAGGCCGCAGGCGCCGTACGCGTTGAGGCCCCACGTCAAGAGCACGCGCCTCGCCGTCGTCGCGACCGAGTGGAACGCGCCGCAGTAGACGCTCACGACGCGGTCGGGCGCGCACAGCACGTCGCCCAAGTCGACGCGCTCCGGCATGGGCTGGTACACCACGCCGCGCCCCAGCTGGCCGTACTCGCCCAGCCCCCACGAGTAGACGTCCCCGCGGCTCGTGAGCGCGACCGTGTGCGTGTACCCGCACGCGACGTCCACCACCTTAGCGCCGTCCTCGACCAGCTTGTCTACCCTCCGCGGCACGAGCTGGTCCTTGTCGAGGTACCCGAGGCCGCACTGGCCCTCGCCCTGCTTCCCCCACGAGAAGACGTCGCCGCTGCGCGCCAGCGCCACCGTGAAGTTCCACCCGCACGTCACGAGCGCGATCCGCTCGCCCGGCGGGAAGGCCGTGATCTCGTGGGGCGTGTCCCGCCACTTGTTGTCGCCCAGCCCGAGCCGCCCGTTGCGCCCGCGGCCGAACGCGAAGACGGCCCCGCGGCTCGTCAGCACGGCCGTGTGCGCGCCGCCGCAGCTCGCGTGCGCCACGCGCTCCTTCAGCAGACTCATCACCTTGCGGGGCAGTGCCCGGTCGCGCATGTCGCCGTGCCCTAAGCGCCCGTCCTCGCCGCTCCCCCACGTGAAGATCTCGCCGCCGCTCGTGATGGCCACCGAGTGCTGCGCGCCGCACGCGACCCGGACGATCCGCGTGCGGTGCAGCGCCTTCTCGAGCGCCAGCTCCTCCACCAGGTGTGGCGTCAGGAACGTGTCGCTCTGGTGGCCGCGCGTCAGGAACTTGTTCTCCTCGTTGTCTCCGTAGCTGTACACGTCGCCCGTCGCCGTCAAGTACAGGATGTGCTCGCCGCCGCACGCGACCTGGACGACCGACTGGCCGTTCAGCGGCGCCACGCGCTTCGGCCGCAGCACCAGCGGCGCCCCGCTCTCCGTGTTGGGCGGTCGGCCCCAGATCCACATGCGCGACCCGTCCTCTTCCTCCTCCCTCAGCCCCGCCGGAGGGCCCACGTCCTGCGCTTCGCCATCAGCGTTCGCCTTTGCATCCGCTCTCGCGTCCGCTCTCACGTCCCCCGGGTCGGCGCTGCTGGCGTCTCGAGGCTCCGAGCCGTCGGACTCTGGACGCGTCTCGCTGCCAGCGCCGGACAATCGCTCCGGCCCCTCCGTCACGGACGGACGGGGTGTGTCTCCTTGGACGTCGGGAGCTGCCGCGTCCCGGCTTGCGACGGTCTCCAGCGGCCGCAGCCGCGCCGCCATGCCCTCCAGCAGCTCGCTCTGGATCCGGAGCAGCGTCGCGACGCTCCGCTGCACGTCTCCGCACAGCTTCTCCTGCAGCGCCTCGCGCTCCTGGACCAGCCGCTTGGCGCTGATCGTCGGCGCGAACAGGCGAGACGTATCCCCCGTCGGCACGGAGGACGAGGGCGGCCCCGCATGCGGCAGCCGCGTCCAGTACGCCTGCTTAACCTCGGCCAGGTGCCGCTGCGCCAGCTCCTCCAGCGGCGCGAGCACCTCGTCCTCGCACTGGCGCTCGAACACGAGCTGCAGCTGCGCCACCATGGCGCTCACCTCCCGCGCGACGCGCGCGCAGTGACCAGCGCCACCCTCTCCCTCGCGCTGCAGCAGCGCCATGCCGCCCACTCGCCGGTACTCGTCCGCCACCGCGGTCGCCGCGGCCCCCCACGCGTCCGTCGCCTGCACGAGCGTGCGCACGCAGTTCCAGAGCGCGTTGAGGCTGCCCTCGGCCTGCAGGACCTCGTTCCGGAACGCCACCGCGCGGTCCTCGTCGGCCTGGCCGGAAGTCGCATCGGACGTCGCATTGGGCGCCACCCGCTCCTCTGGTCCCTCGCCGTCGCTGTCGCTCGCGGCCAGCCCCACGTCGTCGCTGTCCGTGGCGCTGTCCGCGTCGCGCCACGAGCTGCGGCGCTGGCTCTGCGCGGGCGAAGGCGCGGCGGACAAGGGCCTCGCCCAGTCGGGCAGCGCGTCCTTGACTGGCCGCGGCGGGTGGTTGCGCTGGTGGACGCAGAAGTCGGCGAAGACCTGCATGTCGAGGCCCGCGGGCGAGCTCGCGTCGTGGTGCCGGCCCTCCTCGAACTGGCGCGACAGGTGCGCGAACGCGTCGGCCAGGAAGGCGCGCAGCCCCTCGAAGCGCCGCCGCAGCTGCTCCTCCGTCAGCGGGAACACCTGCAGCGCGTACTTGGGCGGCAGCCCCACCGCCGGGTGGAAGTGCAGCCGGGCGGCCAGCCCCGCCACCTGCGAGTAGCGCCGGTAGACGAGGAACGGCCCGTCCGGCGTGGACACCTGCAGCACGTACGCCAGAAAGTGCTTGTGCGTCGAGTGGTGCTGCGCCTGGTAGAAACCCAGCATCTGCACGTCCAGCAGCGAGCCGAAGCCCAGACCGCCGCCGCCCATGGCCCGCCAGCTGAGCAGCTCCCGATGGATGCGCTTGTTCGCGCTTGGGGCTCGGATCCTCTGGATCCAAAGAACACTGTTGTGATTGGTCCATGATATGCATTTTTTACGAATCCAAATCGTTCTTTCGGCTCCTTTTCCAGGGCTTCCTTCATCTTCTCGCGGTATGGGAAGTTCGATTAACAATAACATTTGAATGGTGGTCTATGAGCCCAGCAGTACGGGAGCAGCAGAGCGGACGCCTTGGCGTCCTTCGCGAGATTGGCGAGCGTCTCGGCCGGCGACATGCCAACTTTCGCTAGGGTCCAATGGGAGGGAGCGCGAATATCCGCCATGCTCTGGGCCAGCGACGGCGACCGAGTGGTGCGGCCCCAACTCCTGCGGTTGGGCCTTTTCGTGCTGGTCCAAGTGGACATAACATTATGTGCTGGGGCAAAGCTCTCGCTGAGTCAAAGGCTGCTTGGGTGCATGCATCTACGACTCTTCAAACAAGGATCTATTAAATACGCCTAGCTACCTAGCTAAAGTTGAATTCGGTAGTCTGGCAGCATCAGAATTAGGCATATACAAATACCAAGCTTAAATCTCAATAACGCCTACCAAATAGTCACTCCAATAGTTAACATATGGAATGCAAACTTGGCATCCTCTAATGATTTATATGGAAAAGACCAAAATTCAGGAATAGGCATTTTGGTGATTTTGACACCAAAATGCCTAGTTTGCAAAGATCTGGGAATGCTCCAGCCATTGAAAGTGAGGCGGTACGAACGGTACAGCACAGTACGGGCGATCACGGCTGGCGTGGACAAGCCCATCCGTCGACATGCGTCAGAGCGCGACGGAACGCTGCCGAACACGACGGAAGGCTCTTCATCTTTACGGTACGTCAGCACATGATGATGCAGTCCAGCGCCGCAAATGAGACCGATGGAAGCCTCTGGACAACTCGCGCCGTCAGTGGGTGACGCGAGCTTGATTCTTGCAGCGCCTTGCCTTAAAGCAAAGTATCAAGCTGGTGACAAAGCGAGTTTACGCACTTCATGTATGCCAGGCGCGAGCGACTTGGCGGCCTCGCTGCTTCCAGCTGCTTCTGTTCAGGTTGGCGCCACCGCTCTCGTGCATTCGGCAGCATTGACCACAACGGAGTGAAGATAGCGAGGGAAGACTTGCATGTGGATTCGTTCCAGTTGGTAGGACGGCGTTGAAGTTGTGTCAGTCGGTGGTAAACTTCGACCGATTGAAATCATTCGATTTGTAAAGTAGCGTGACGCTCGTTCCATGGAGCAAGGAGACAGCCGCGGTCCGAATTGAATTGCACCCCTGCAGCTTCGCGTTGCCTTCAATGCCTCCAGCACCTCGACACAGCGCCTTCACCGTAATAAAAGGCCGAGGCGAGCCTGTCCTGCTCCGGTGCGAGCAAAACAGGGCGTACAGGACGACACCGAGTGCCGCAAAGAAAAGACCACGCAAAGAACCATTCAGTCTTGGACTGTATATTGTGCCAGACTGGGTACTGTCATTAGTGTGTTATTGTAACAGATTCGTACTATTTATACAGACTAGACATAAATTATATACGCATCCGGAAAAGAGTGAGATAAGTACTATATATTCGATCGACAAAAGCATGCAGAACGTATAGTTCTGCTGGGTGCAGGAGCTGTCGTCACGTTGCACTCTACGTGCAGCGAAAAACTGGACTTTTGGCGACCTCCACCAGCACTTCAACATGAAAAAGTATCCAGCCACAAATTTACAGCTCTTTTGTATGTTACATTTTTCTGATTTTGAAGGGCCAGTTCACAACAACGGTGGATAAGATACCTTTCGAGACAATGTGTGGAAAAACTTATTTACGACGTTTCGCCCAATGTTATTTAGAGTGCATTCATTGGGTTTGGTAGATGGTGCTAGTCACTCTTGACGTCTATTACTCGCGGCCACAGGCGAGTCCAGCGTGGAGCGGCTTTGGGATTCGCCAGAAACCGCCGGCGCTGGCCCGGAAAGAAGCGGGCGAAAGCGCAGGCTCCATGCGCTGCAGTCCACTATGTACGCGGGAGCGCTGCGAGGGCGGAAGCGCCGCGAGGGCGGAAGCGGCCCTGGCTCCGGCAGGATGCATATATTTGGTGGCGCCACTCGGCTCGCCTTCACACAGCGAGCGAGCGCTCTCACGGCCGGTTGGTGGCGCGTATCTCGGCGCCAACTTTGTCCCCGTGTCCCACGCGATCCTTCCCGGTGGTTGTCGGACGTGGACGTAGGTACAACGCCAGCCAGCTCTACCGTGGAGCCAGAAGGTGGCCAGCGCGCTTTTCAACTATGTTTCCTTTTCCATCCGCCGCCTTGGCCCACTCCGACGTTCCATCAGAAGAACCGCCCGCTCGCCTAGTGATTCAGACTGCTGTCGCCGTATTCGCAGCGGAAGAACCGAGAAGCTACCTCTGTCGCCACTCTTTCGATCGCTCGACTGGCGTGCGTCCAGCGCCTCAGAGGGAGTAAGGTCCGGCGAAGCCCATCGCTTACAATGTCTAAGGCGGGTCCTCCCTTTCGGGAACGCTCCGCTCGCGCGCGGCGCCACCACTCAGTCTCCAACAGGCGCCCAGCCGCACACCCCACCGCGCTGATCAGGCCACCATGGTGTACCACTCCGGCGCGCCGATCGCCTTCTACGCGCGGGACCCGACTACGGCCGCCCAGGCGCCCAAGGCGCTGCCCTACGGCTACGGCGCCTCGGTGCCGTCGCTGCCCCAGCTGGACGCCATGCTGCCCGGCCGCGCCCCACCCGCGACCGCCTTCCCCTACCCGTCCGCCGCACCCAGCAACAACAGCCACGACTCGCCGTCGGCGTGCATGCCCTTGGAGTGGCCCGAGCTGCTCTCGCCCTCGGCCGTCGCGTCCCCGTGCTCGTCGCCCGCGCCGTCCTCGTCGTCGTCCCACGCGTCGTCGACGTCGCCGTCGCCGTCGCCCCCGCCGTCGCTCTCGGGCCTCCCGGTGCTCAGCGACGACCAGCTGCTCCAGGAGATGTTCCAGCGGTCGGCCACCCTCGTGCGGCGCTTCCCGTCGCTCTCCATGGACGACGCCGTGCTCTGCGGCCAGATGCTGGACCTGCCCGCTGCCGCCACGGGGTTCCACGCGCACCAGCAGTCGGCGCCCAGCGCCGCCCCCTTCCTGTCGCTGCGCGGGCTGGCGTGCCCGCCCCCGGCGCTCGCCATCCCGCTCCCCCTCAACTACAGCCGGGCCTTCAGCTCGCCGCCGACGCTCGCGTCGTCCAGGCGCCAGGCGTCGCTTGCGGCGGTGGCCTCGGCCGGCCGCGGCCCGCTGTCGACATCCGGCCAGAAGAAGAAGGTGCCGGCGTCGCGCATCTGCCGCATGCCGGGCTGCACCAAGGGCATCCGGTCGCGCGGCCTGTGCAAAGCCCACGGCGGCGGCCGGCGCTGCCAGACGCCCGGGTGCGAGATCAGCGACCAGGGCGGCGGCCACTGCATCGCCCACGGCGGCGGGCGCCGCTGCTCGGTCGGCGGCTGCCTCAAGTCGGCGCAGTCCAAGGGCCTGTGTAAGCTGCACGGCGGCGCGCGGCTCTGCCGACTGCCCAACTGCAGCAAGAACGGACAGATCAAGGGCCTCTGCCGTCTGCACTACAGCCTCATGATGGCCTCGGCCGGGTCCGCGGCGGCGGCGGCCGGTCGGCGAGGCTGACGGCGCGGCCGCGCGGACGACTAGAGGAACGCCATGTACATACAAAAGGAGCGTAGCTAAATTTATAGTAGTTAGGAACGATGCGGGCCGAGCATTCGCTGGCTGGTGAGGATTTGCGTGCCGAAATAACAGCACTCACTTTATCAGTCCATGCACCCACTCCGCCCTCGCGCTTCGTCTCGATTCGCTCGCGGACTCCGCGACGCGGGGCCGAGTGGCCTCAACTCAGCTCGATGGTGGGTTTTCTCGCCCATGAGCACTGTACGTCGATCTGCGCGTGTGCGCTGACGAGGGGATGACTGACTGCAGTAGCGCAAAGACTCACGGAAGAGTAATCCGACCGGGTCCGTTCGCGGCCACGTGCGGCATGTTCCAGCTGGGCTCGGAGGCGGCGCCGAGGAGGATCTGCGCGCGCGCGACGGCCGTGCGTTCCCCCCAAGAACGCGGTAGTGTACCGCGAGGGCGAGCTGCAGACGGAGCTGCTGGTCGTGGTGTCCGGCAAGTTAAAGCAGAGCTACGTACGCGCTCGACATGAGGTGCGCGCGGAAGAGCTCGTCCGCGAGTGAGAGCAGGCGCGGCGCAGCGTCTTGCGCCGAAGAGCAGGTCGGCCCAGACCTGCGGATCTTGGTCCCTCTACAAGAGCGCGATGCTGAACCTGAACCCTCCCTCCGGCCACGCACCAGGCCTGGACGTCGGGCACGGACGCGGCCATGAACGAAATCTACGAGGCCACCAAGGGCTCGGGCACGAACGAGCAGCGCTCGACCAGGCTATGAGCATCAAGACGGCCGAGCAGCGCGGGCTCATCACCAAGAGCTACACGGAGGGCACAACCAGACGCTCAAGTCGCTCGTGGCGAGCGAGGCCTCGGACCACTACGACTGCCTGCTCAAGCTGATCTCGACGCCGCTGCCGCAGACCGAGGCCGAGATCCCGCACCACGCCACCAAGGACCTGGGCACCAAGGAGAAGCTCATCTACCCGCTGGTCATGGGCCGCACAAACGTGGAGCTCTACATCCTCGAGCAGACGTACGACGAGTCTGCCGCAGCACAGCACGACCTGGTCAAGGCGGTCGAGACGGAGCTGGGCGGCGGCGCACGCAAGGCGCTCGTGTTCCTGCTGCGCATGGCGCTGTAGCCAATGGAGCAGGCTCATCGCCGAGCTCTTCGAGAGCTCCATGCGCGGCTTGGGCGCGGACGAGGACGGACGGACTCAGCGCCACGCTCGTGCGCTTCCACACTATCCTCGCGCAGGTCCGGCCCGTGTTCAAGGAGATTTACAGCAAGGAGCTGCGTGACTGCATCCACGGCGAGACGAGCGGCGACTACCGCAAGCTGCTGCTCACCGTCTTCGGCGCCCGCGCGCGCCCAGTAAAAAGGGAGAGCCCAGGCCTGCGCTCAGGTGCAAGTGGTGCATGCTGTGTGTTTGAAGAACGGATATCCATAGTATGGCCACTGTGAGTGCTCGTTCATTCAGCTCCGATGGTATGGACACATGTGCGGAACGCAAATTGACACGCAAACGTGCGGCTGTGATGGCTCAAGGGTAAACGGTTGCAGAGTCCAATGGGCACATATGCGACGGCAATCGCTGCGCAAAGCGGCGTCTGGCGCCGAAATCGTCAATACAGCGTTGGGTGTCAATGGAGCGTCGTCAATGGAGCGTCGGATGCATCGGACGCACGCCTACTAGCTCTGTGGGTATCAAGACTGTATATTCAAAGCACTATGCATTAGCAGTTTTATCTACGTCCCACGCTGCTTAGCGACGGCGCTGCTCTGTAGGCGTGTCGCGGTGCGCTCCAGCTTTACCTCGAGCGTAGTCACCTCTGCGTACTTACTGGTCTATAGATGATCGCCCTCGGCAATGGTTGAACGACAGGGAGTCTTCGCCATGCTCCAGAGCTCGTCGATGCGCTGACACACCGGCAAATAAGGGCTTTACCCGCCTGGATGGCGAGACTGCGGTGTCGCTCACTATGGTCTATCTATCAAGCGTTGGGCGTCCACGGTGTAGCCAATGTACGAAAACGCGGAGGTCGATCTCTCACTGGGGGAGTCCTTGACCCCTGAGTACAAGAGATAGCACGTGTGGGGCATGGTTGGTGCGACTTCGGAAATGAGGCTCCTGCTCTAGTGTGCCCGAAAGGTCATAATTATATTTAAAA
>JAADXZ010000712.1:0-14982 GCA_023338055.1 Phytopythium mirpurense
CCTGGATTCCGAACGGGAGTCAACCTTGACGCGTCTTCAAAAGGTGGAAGCCAGGTGAGCAGACATGTTGCGAGTCGAGAACGGGATCTTGTCTTCCAAGTCCATGTTGCTCCGGCGATGAACATACCGTGGAATGGAATCAAGCCTTTTCGTCGACGAGCTCCCCGAGCTGCAGTACTCCAAGTCCAAGTCCGAGTGGTTGACGATCCAGATGGAGCAAAACACGATCACGTCGCGCCCTGCTAGCTTGACCTGGAGTTGGAGATTGGGCACCGAGCTCTGCTCGCCTGGGACGTTTCGGTCGAACTGGCGCCCAAAGATGAGGACTGGCTCAATCGACTCCTTGTAAGGAACCGTGTAGCCGGAGCTCTTTGGGTTGATGATCATCTTTGGCTCGCTCCAGTTGTAGTTCTCCAGTCGGAACGAAATGTACAGCATCGCTGCCGACTCCACTTGAAACAGTGGCAGAACATTCCCCACCGCCAAGATACCCTCGGCAATAAGCTGTAGCGAGCCGTTCAGCAAGCGGTATGCCATGGGAGTCGGTAGCCGGTTGTGGAGCGTCAAGAACGGTGCCACCGAAATGTGGAACAGACTCGAGTTCGTTGCTTCGAACATGCCGCGCCGCTGGTTCGTGTTCCGGACTTCGTCGAGCTCGTAGTTCACGTCATTCAACGGATGCTTCACTTTGCGCGGACGGTTTTGCTCCGAAAACACGTGAAGAAAATCGTCTTCGACGTTCTCGATCTCTTCTTCATCCACTTGAGACATCGTGTCGGTGCTTTTCTCCGCCATCGGAGTCATGACTGGCTCGTCGGTGTACGAGTACGTCGCCCGCATCAGGAAGTACGCCTCCACGTCGTACGTGCATTTCCACGTAGGAAGATCTCGAACAACGTATCCCGATAGCGGACCCGCTGATGACGTGTTGGACACCTTGGCCAGTGCGTCTGCAGCAGACTTGAGTTCTTCGACTGTTGCAAAGGTCTCGAAGTTGCAGACGCAGTCGCCTGACCGCACGAATCGCTTGGTGTTGACCGACTTGACTACGCGAATCTCATCCCCGAGGTCTTCCAAACTTGTCCCAAGAGGCGCGTATTGCACGTACGGCGATGGACGTACACTGATCTTGCTTTGCGGGTGGATCAGTTCCAGTGGGATGTAGCAAACTTGCTCTCGATCCATCATCCACTCCCGTACGCACCCTCCTTCTCGCGGCGAGAACACCCAGACCATCAAAGGTACGGATGTCCGATTCTGCAGCACGATTTGCGAGTGAAGGCTGATCAACTTGCTCCCGTCTGCTTGAATGGAGATTTCGGCCACGAGAGTCGGCGGTGTCAAGTCTTCCTCCACGCTTGGCTCGAGCTCGTCGGCTGCAGAGTGCGGCGGCGTCATGCTCAGCGCCTCTCTGAGTGGAACAGACACGTGGCCAACAATGTCTACCACGACAGGATTCACGCTTACCCACTTGTTTCCGTTCAGCCAGACGGAAAGGGTGTGGTTCACCGTCAGCGTATTCCGGTCGGCCTCGCGGATAAAGCGGTCGGCTGACGTGCTGTCAAAGCTGCGCATGTCCCCTTTTTCGCGGCAGTCCACCGACACCTTGCTGTTGTCAGAAACTGATTGTTGGATGATGTTCCCCTTCCCGCGGCGAAAGCTGAACTTTAGCTCCATGCCCGTCTTGTTCTGCACCCAAAACGGCGCCGTCGACTTGGATCCGGTCGTAACAAAGTCAGCTTGCTTCAACGCTTCGGTCGACAGCAGCGGAGCCATGGCTGGGGTGAGATTGAAGTTCACCGTGTTCGGTAAATTCGCAAAGATCTCGACGCGACTGTGCTCCCGCAGCGCCCGGTGTACGCGCATCTGCACCACGAACGGCTCCACGAGCGGCTCCCACCGGTAGATGCTGTTGTTGAAGTAGTTGAAAGACAGTGTGCCCCCCATCGTCGTCGAGTAGTCTTCGTCTTGGATGTACTCGCACACGATCTCTCTCATCTGGAAGTCAGCAATGGGAATGCCCAGACTGTTGTTCACCAGGACAAGCCGCAACTCGCCAACGTCTCCCAGCAACTTGTCAGCGACGAATGTCGGGTTGCTCGACACCGGAAGTGACACAGGCGCATACGCCGACGTCACCGATCCCGCGCGGTTATCTCGTGGTGTGCCATTGGCCTGTCGCTTCTTCTTGGGGGCCGCAGGAATCCACTGAAGGTAGTTGTTCACGATGTTCACAAACAGGTACGCGTCTTGCACCGAAAAACGCGTCTCGACTGGCGCGAGCACGAACGAATTCCGTCGATTGAGCAAAACTCTTCCTTCTGTAAAGTGGTCGATCACCAGCGCGAACGGGTTGGCCAACGGGAATGACACGTCAATCTGGACGGACCATTTAATCAATCCATGCAAAATGTTAGAACTATCTGCAGTAAGCGCGACGCGACGAGTAGAACAAACGGGCCCCAATCGTACCTGCAGATCCGGGAGCTGGGAGAAGAAAACGCCTTTCTGGTCGATCTCGATGTGCCATTTGCTCATGTCTGGCAAACCGTCGGACGCTTGGCTCTGCGAAAAAGTTGCGGTTGCGTCGGTAAGCATGACCAGCGCTCGCGAGTCCAGCTTGGTGAAATCTTCGAGTAGCGAGAACAGACACCCGTGCGTCGCCAGATGGAAGTCCAGTTTGTTCCAGTCGGGTGGCTGGGGAGGCATGAACCCGACATCGAAGTCCAGAAATACTCCCGAGGAGAGAATCGGGTCGATAAAGAAGCGCACGGCCTCCTCCAGTGCTGGGTAGACCACGAGCCAGTTGGTGCTCTGCACCTTCAAGTCGTAGACAACCTCTGTCCACGTTGAAATCTGCTTGTACTCGACCTGCAACCCGTCGCCTGCGATGGGCCGAATGATCTCGGACGCGGTTGTTGAATGCGTCGGTCGAACATCGATCGCCGTGAACGATAATGCGGTCGTACTGAACTCGAGTGAATCATCGGTTCTCATCGTGAACGTCAGCTCCAACTGCTCGCAGAAAATATCAGCGATCGAATGGTCGGCCGCTGATATCCGAAGAGCTGCGTCGCCTATTCTGACAGGGATCTGCAGCCAAATCGCGTTGCAGTACTCGTAGTCGTAGTGATGGCCGCCACAACTCGAACACAGCGGGAAGGTGTCTTCGTCCACGATGAATGACAGCTCCTTGAAGTTCTCGTAAATCATGCCCAGCAGTGTGACGTACTGTTCCGCGCTCGCCCCAATGCTGAGTTCGTTCAGCGAAAGGGTGATGTTGAGGTACGAGCTGAGAGCAGCCTCCGAGATGCTTTCTGGATCCCAGTCGATTCGGCCAGTAAGCAGCGAATGGTGAAACAGCGGCGCCGTGGAGTTTGACGTGATGCCACTCAGATCAACCAGCTCGAACTCGAACAGTCCGACCGACGACGTCGACATGTCTTCTTGCTTCCCAAGTGAAGAGTACGTTGCAACGCCTGACGCTGCTCGTGCGTCGTGAAACTCGGCATCTTCAGCGACGAACAGTGGGGCGATGAGATGCTGCGACATTCCTGAGATTGCATCGCGAATACGATCGATTGACGCCGACCTCCCTCGCAGTCGTGCGCTTGCTGGTGCTTGAGACAGGAAGACGAAGCTGTCGCGCCCGCCGTGGTTAAAGGCCTCTCCTTCAGCCCGCGCAACTTCGATCGCACCGTCAACTTTCGTGAGATATTGGCCAAGCTCTTCAAGCTGTTGATCGAGTTGAAGTATTTTGCCGTGGATGATTTTGACAGCGTCTTCAGCTGCCGGGAGCGACTCGAAGCCTTCGTGCAAATAATTCTGGGCCTGCTGCGTCGCGTTCTTCAAATCAATGAAGAGCTGGCTTCGATTGCTCAGGATCCTTGCACGTTGATTCTTGATCTGGCGCTTCATGTTGCGCAGCTCGACACGACGGGATTGCTGGGCTTTTGCTGCGTTCACGTCTGATAGCAATCCGCCATTCGACACCCTTCCTTCGTCCGCGAATGCTCCACTCTCGAGAAACGCCGAAGTTGACGGATCGATACCGCTACTCCAAAGCCGCGCACTGGTGCAGTGCAGGATGATGCTGTCTTGTGAAAATGAGCTTCGCGGTAACGCCAACGTCAGGTCGTACGCGAAAACCTCGACATGAAGCGCGGGTACCGTTTGAGCGGCCGTCCGATGCTGTGTCGCGTCCAGAAACATGTCTACCGCCTCGCCCGTCGAAACCGGAAGCATGGAAGTGTCGATCACAAAGCGTTTGCACGCACTGTTCGCACCATCGCTTGTCATCCGTTGGTTGAACAGATCGCTTGATAGCACCAACTCAACGACATGGTCTGCGATGTAGTGGTGGAACTGCTTGTACACGCGGTGCAAGTATGCGATGCACACTGATTCAAGCCGTACGCGGACATCACAGTGGTCTTGCAACTTTCCGCGGTCTTCAGAGGGAGCACCCATTCGATCCGCTCGAGTGTACGTGACGCTGAAGTCCAAAGAGTTCTTGGAGCCTCCAAAAGCCGCAACATCGCTTTCCGCTTTCAGCATACCCTGGGGCGACCCAACAAATCTGCGATTGGGCATGTCGCTATTGCAGGTTGGCATCACACTGGGGTTTGTCAGGTCCGTAGCTTGGACGTTCCGAACGCTGCCTTTCACCTCGATCTGCCCCGCAGCCAGCTTGCCCCCTTGACGGACATCGATCAAGACTGTCGAAGTCGCCAGTAGCCCAACTTCTGTCCGTTCACCGTGGTTGTCAATCTTCCCGGACCGAGGCCGCGTCTCGTCAGGATGCACAACGGTAAGCTCCAACCCTTGAGCTATCCGGGCACTAATCTTCATGTCACCGCCTCGAGGAGAGCGGCCGATCGCATCTTGTTGCGTGGCAATCTTGCGAAGATTTCGCCGGAATCCGTCCAAGTCGTAGCCGAAACACGTTGACAGCATGAAGCCCAGCTCGTACGCCTGAACCCACACGCCAACCCATTTGACGATGGTTTCCACGTACGGCAAGTACATGCGGGCCACGATCTTTTCGCTGAAGATGTTGACTTCGGCCGTTTCCGATGGCTCCGGTCGAAGACTTGGAGGCAGCAAAGCGTTTTCAGCCGAGAACACTTCGTAGTCGACACACACCGCAGGAGTCTCCAGCCGCTGGTTCCCAACAACTTGGATAAAGGCATTCTCACCTTCGGTCACGATGATCGAGGATGCAGCGTACCGCTGATACGAACCGAGAGAACACATGTTCGCCTTCCACTCGCAGTTGTCCACAGCCGCAACGAACTGTATGGATGAAACGCGCTTGTCGCGAATCGTCGCACGAAGACTCGGGATTATCATGCGCCACTTGTTGCGGCAAACTGCACTCTTAGACGGTGGGGCCGGCACCGAAGGCAGAGCTGGGTCGGGAAGGAAGAAGCTCCACTTGCCGATTATCCACGCCAGCGCTTCCATTTCTTCCACATCAATGTCGATCCGGATACTTGGGAGGCTGACCTTGTAGTTGTACATGGCAATCTCATCCTCATGCACGTCGCCGGTGAATCCCAGATGTCGTCCGTTCACGTGGTTTTCACTCGCACTCGGTGAATGCTTGCACACGTACGAATCCTCCGCCCATCGCGTCCGAGAGTGGCTGTTTTTTGACAGCATAGCATGCTCCAGCACAAGGATTTCGTGCTCACGCAACGGCTGTCCCAGCGCCATCGCCTTCTGTTGCGACATCAGATCTTCCGTGCTGGAAAAGAGGCGCAGCTTGGTGGACCGAATCTGACTTTGAACTGTCTCGTGGTTCGGCTCCGATGTCGAAATCGCGAAATTGTCCAGCGTCGAGCCGAAGTTAAACCCGTCGTGCACAGCAAACAGGAAGCATAGCCTCTCAACTGAGACGGTGATTTGAGAAATCGGCGCAATCTTCATAGCGTTGTCCGGGGTTGAAGCGATGCTTGGGTGCGACGCGTTCCACTCGTTCCACCAGTCGTATACAGGAGCGAGAAGACCCATCCACTTCACTATCGTCTGGTCCTTGACGGCAATGACGAGAGGTTTATCGATGTGCAACTTAAGAACCGGCTGATGTCCGACAAGTCGGCTTTGATACGCCGGAACGACGCACGCAAACCGGAAGACGGGGGACGCAGAGAGTTCAGCTTCGCTGCGGTCATCGCCCGAAGTGTTGGCTTCAAAATCTTGAATCAGGTTGTAGCCCTCGTCTTGCACCACAGTCTTCTCAACCATTCGAATCGACTGAACTTCCAGCCGAATTTCATCTTCAACGCACGACTGCTTCATGCTTCCCCAAGTGGCACCAAGGACCCAAGTCCAAGTCACGGAGTTTCCCGAAGCGCATTCAGCGTCGCGGCGCTCCACAAAGTTGATCAGCAGCCCATGCTGCATCCCAGCCCGGACAAACAAACTCGGAGGAGTGATCGCATCTTCAAACTCGTCGTCGTCGTCGCTGTCATCGCCGTCGCTGAGGGCAACAACACTGCCGACCACTCCATCAAGACAGTCTGCTAAGAGCCACTGCCTTGCGTACGCGAGCACCATCAGGAACCCATCTGGTCGCGACGGTTGTTGCCAGCTCAACGCTGCGAGCCGATCATACTCGTCGTATGGGGTTTTCACCTCCATCAGAATGGCATACAGCACATCGATGTGCTCCGGCCCAAAATGAATTGTCGGCTGCTCGGCGTGACCGTTTCCCGAGGCGCCAACTCGGAACTGCTGCGACTCGCAGATCTCACACGAATCGTGAAAGTCACCCGGCCGAGACCCCACATCGATGTCGAGTTCCACGTCAGGAAAAGCAGCTTTCGCGCTGTGATAGAAGAGGCTCGCCTGAAAAAGCGGCGCAAAGACCCCGACGACCAGTGTGAGCTAATTGCACAATGAAAGTCATGGGCCAGAACCAAAGCAGTTCGACATACCTTGACCGTCGAATACCACTCGTGGAATAGATACTTCCTGTGCATCTTGCGTGGAGATAAAACGCCTTCTAGGGCTTCGCCGCGACGCGTGTCATAGTAGTCAATGTAGGCTGCGACGTGTTCTGTTTTCAGGAGCTGAGCAAACAGGTCCGCACATCACCGTGTCGTTAGAGCTTAGCAACAATAGGCAACCCAATCGCTTATCTCGTCCAACGCGTACCTTTCGTGATTCCATGACCGAGTTGGACTGGGGCGTAAACTCGAGTTCCCACGATGCATTCGCGTTGATCAAGCTCACTTCACCGATCTCCAGCGTGCAGCTCCCAGACCGCTGCAAAGCCAAACAAATTAGCGGCTTGCAAGGGAAGAATCCTGCACAAGCGTCATCGTACCGGCGCGAGCGACGTCTCCGTGCAGTCGTATCGAATCTCCACGTCCGATAGCTCAATCTGTACGTTGGAGATGATGTGCGTGACCAATCGCGACAGGTACGTTCGGTCTATGGATCCGCCCAAGCGCAGCGCCAATGGTGAGTCCGCTATACTTCATACCCCCGTAAGCGCCAGAAAGTGAACGCACCGTCTCCTCCGTGGTTGTCGATCGTGTCTTCGCCCATGTCGACACCGCCGCTGCCATCAACGCCAAACGCTGCCGCGTGCTCTGCATGGTCCGTGGCCGATGGCGTCTGGTGCAGCAGCACGCGAATCTGCCGCGCCCTTATGATGACAGGCTGCGTCCAAAGCGCTCTCCACGGGATGTTGACGCTGAAATGTCCGATGGTGCCTTCGCCGTACGGAAGCCGCAGGCGCAGGTCCTGGAACGCCAAATCTCCCTGCCACAGAGACAGACGCAGCATGCTCGAGTCGAACGACACGAACTTCCCCAGCAGTCGCTGGAGTAGCAGTGCCACTGCGTGCTGCAGCATCTTTGCGTGGCGCGTCTAGTCCAGTCTGCGCTGCCTTTGCGGGATACAGCAGCAGGGGGCAAGGCGATAAACGTCGATGCGGGTAAGATGACGGCCGCGTCGACGAGAGAACGTGGCGCGAGCAGGGCTCGGCTGTGAGCGCAATATGAAGCTACCTGGGCTGTCTTCCGCGTGGTCTGCTTCCGCTTAGTAGCCGCCTTCCTTGCGAGGCACGAGGGCAGCACAGAGCGCGCAGTGATCGGCGCGCCCCCTTCCTTGTGTCGCGCCGCCTTTCTCCGTTTGTCCTCAACTGTAAAAGCCGACTGACAGCTGACACGTACAGGTACTGTATATGCGTATATCGAGCAAAGTTTATCCGGCTGTGTACGCGGATGATGTACTGTGACAACAGTGTTTTACTGCATGAAAGCCACAGGAAAGCAGACACCCAGTCCAAGACAAGCGCCTGTAGTTCGCCCACAGGGGTAACGTGCACTGCGTGTACAATGTACACTGTACATGCGGCGAACGAAGCTTGGTTTGCTTCACTTCATATGAACTAACAAGAGCAAACGATCGAGCATACAAAGCGACAAAGACTTATCCGTATATCTGTATATGAAGCATTGCAGTTATACGCGCCTATCACAGGAGGTGACACGCAAAACCGAAAATCAAGGAGGCAACGCGAGTGAGAAATGCTGGAGAAGGTGCCGGCGTCGCGCGCCTTTTGGGCGGCCGTGCTCGCCTTCCGCGCGTGGAACGCGCTGTTCGTACGCACTTCCTTCAACCCGGACGAGTATTGGCAGGGCCCCGAGGTGGCACACCGGCTGGCTTTCGGCTACGGGCACCTGTACGATTCGACACCATTTGTTTGTTAGCAATGGTTTTGGATGCTTACTAGAGCGTGTTGCGCTTGGCTTCAGCACGTGGGAGTGGCAGGAAGACGCGCGTATCCGTGGCTTCGCGCATCCGGCGGTCTTTGCGCTGCTCTTCAAAATCCTGGAGCTCTGTGTAGGTGGTGGTGGCATTGCTGAACTAGGCAGAATGGATGTAGCCGAATAATTACACTACTGGGGCGTGACATGGCGTTCGACAGCACCTAGATACCCGCTGGGCTATCGCGTACGGACCGCGGCTCTTCCAGGTACGCATGCTGTAGCTTGGATGGCGTAACCATCACCCGCGTGCACTAACTGGGCGTTGTATATATATATCGTTGCTAGGCCGTGGTGTCGACGCTGAACGACTACTTCCTCTACAAGCTCGCTCGCACATACTTCGACAGCAAGTCGGCCAAGTGGGCACTCGTGTGCACCCTCTTCTCATGGTTCCTCTTCTACGTCATGGTGCGCCCGTTCTCCAACACGCTCGAGACTCTGTTCACCACCGCAGCGCTTTCGTACTGGCCGTGGAAGTTCCAGGTACGTCCTGGCAAGTCGCTACTCTCGTCGTTGGCTGTGCGTTGACGGTAACTGGCTGGGCTCCACCAACGTCTGGTAGGACCAAGCTGCAGTCACAAAAAGGACAGACGGCGATACTTCCCCAATACTCCACAACCAAAGCAACCGCACGTTGGCGCTCGCGCTCGCCGCACTAGGCGTGCTATTTCGTCCGACCAACGTAGTGGTCTGGATCTATCCGGGTATCATGTTGCTGCTGCACGCGACGGACAAAGTTCGTTTAGTCTGCTCGACTGTGCTTCCGATTGCCGTCGCTACAATCGGAGCGATGCTCGTCATTGACCGCGTCGGGTACGGCGAATGGACCTTCGTGCCATACAACTTCATCAAGTTCAACGTGCTTGAGGTTCGTATGTGCTGCTCGGCTGTCTACTCATCAGCTCTGTTACATCCCTGACAATTGTATAACGTCGCGACTGGCTGCTATGGATGCAGGGAAAGGACAAGCTTTACGGCGAGCACCCGTGGAACTGGTACTTTGCGCAGGGCTTCCCATCAATAGTTGGGACGGCGTTACCTCTCGCGATCGCCGGATATCTCACCGTTCCGGTACGCTTAACGCGAGGTCATCTTTGGAAGTAGCGAATCACTGATGCATCCAATTGCTTGCAGCCTGCGAAGAAAGAGCTCGGCTACACCGTTTTGTGGTCGCTGTTCATCTACAGCAATGCGCCACACAAAGGTACGTAATTGGTACCGCTTACTTTCAAATGCTACAGAGCGAAGGGAATGTCCCTATCTAACACAACTGGGCGCTTTGACACTCCGATAGAATTCCGCTTCGTGCTGCCTCTGTTGCCGCCGACTCTCGTGTATGCTGGCTACTGCCTGCGTAACCTCGAGAACCGACTGTATGTGCAAATGCGCGAACGCACCCAGCGTAATCTGTTTCTCCTCTCCATCTTCACGGTCATCGTGCCAAACGTTGGGGCCGCCTACTACCTCTCGCGCGTCCACCAGGTTGCCCATGAACTCAAGCCAGTATCATACACTTGAGTATCACTGAATATCGGCCCTCTTGGCATTGAACGCTTGCAGCGCGCGCCGGCGGACGTCATGGACTTCCTAGCAGACCGTATTCAAGGTAAAGTGTATTGGCGTGTTCGCAGGACGTATCGTACGCTACTGACAAGGACATTGACTTGGTGCGTCTATAGTCAACTCGAGTGCGTCCATCCACTTTTGGACGCCATGCCACGCGACGCCGTACTACAGCTATCTCCACCAGAACGTGTCGATGTGGTTCCCGGACTGCTCACCAGTGTACGATCACCCGTGTCTTCAAACTTTCGTGGTTGAAAATGCAGCGGGTGCTTATCTCGGTTGTGCAATAGGAATCGAGAGCGCGATGGCGGCTGCGAGTCCCATCAGCTTGAGCAAAACCCGATCGCATTCCTCATGAAGACGTACAGCTTTACAGAGGTCTCGAGTGAAGACAACAACGGTTCGCCGCGAATGGACCTGCCGACGTACGTGGTGGTGTATTCGACAATCGCACCGAAGATCAGTGGCCTGCTTCGTCGTGGTCGCTACGTAGAGGTGCGCCGCTGTTTTTGGCCGTTGGATGGGTTGCCGTAAACTCACGCCGCTCGCTTGATTATCGTCGCCGACGCCTTGGATTGCTTCAGGAGGCGTCGTTTGCCCACAGCGAAACCTCAGGAGACGCGGACTCGTCGGAGTTTGCTGCCCGGATGCTGGTGTACAAGCGCCAGCAGATTGTTGCCTCGGACCACGAAGCATAGCTTCAGAGCCGTCGCAGTTGCTGTCTGGTGGACCTCGGTGCGTTGAATCCCGGCGCGAATGCTGATGCTGACGGAGCGAAGTGATTCGTGAGTTGAGGCGGCGATATGCTTGTGGTCGTCTTGATTGCTGCTGCGAGAGGCCGTTTGACGAGGTCGAGGTAGTGGCTGAACCGACGACGCGAAAAGGTTGACGGGCTCGGTTATATTTTTGTTGGGAAGGTTTAAACACAACCTGGATCGCGGCGAGGCGTTGTCGGCGGTGCCTTCCGGTCGAGCACGTTCGCCCAGCCCACCAAATGAACGATGAAGGGGCCGGGATGCACGGAGCTCACCAGCACCACACCCGTCCACCCATGTGGGCCATTGGGCCAGCTCGGGAACCAGTCATTCAGCGACGCGCCCTTCTGTCGTCATCGTATCGGTCGCGGCCCCGGTCACCACGGTCATCATACCGGTGGCCACGGTCACGGTCACGGTCGCGGTCACGGTCGCGGTCGCGGTCGCGGTCGTCGAACCGACGCGAGCTCCCGCCACGGTCACGGCTACGGCTGCGGCTACGACGGCGGTCGCGATCCCGGCTGCGGTCACGGCCACGGCTACCATCGCGGCCACCGTCGCGGGGGATGCCATACTTGGAGCTGGCTTGCAGTGGGCCCAAGTCTGTTGGCAGGGAAGACCAAATCGGAGGTGAACATCTTAAGCACGCGTGTAGCAGCAGTCAGCCAGCCAGTCTCAAGGGGCCTCCACGCACATCTTCCGGGGGTTCGGTCGTGCCCGCGATTGCGCTTGGCGTGCTCGACACGGATGGTGCGGCCTTGAACTTCCTTGCTGCTCAAACGACGCGAGAAGAGCGATCAGCCGGACGTGCTGGGGAGCGGGCAGCAAGTTCGAGGCTTGAGGCGTGGTCGTACCCGTTCATCTCGTTCACGGCATCCTCGGCGTCACGGACGTCCTCGTACGTCACAAAGCCGAACCCTCTGCACGTATAAACAACCGCTAGGCGTCAGCACCAGACCACTAGCCGCCTGCACTACTGCCCCGCGCGCTCACGCACCGCGACATGCGGGTGCCCGGGTCCATGATGACCTCGCACTTCTCGAGACGTCCAAACTTGACGAAGAGCTCCTCCAGATCCTCCTGAGACGTCTGTATATCGACCCAACCCGTCCCGTGAGCCCAACCGACTCGACGGCGTCCTTGCAAACAGAAAAAAAAAAAGCCCACAGCGAAGAGGCGAGAAACAAACGAGAACATACCCGGAGCGACAGGTTGGCGACATACAGGTTGTTGCCCGGGTTGTTGACGACCGCTCCTCCGCTGGAGCTGGCGCCGCGCGCGCGGTCCTTGGGCTCATCTGCCGAGCGGGAGCGCGAGCGCGGCGACTTGCGCGGCTCGGGGGTTGGTGAGCGCGAGCGCGAGCGGGCACGCGGCTCGGGCGAGCTCCCCTTATCGGACATGGCGATCGCTTGCGCGGGGAGTGGGCACAGGGGCGTGGAGGGGCGCAGGGGGTCGCCGGAGCTGGAGCGCGCGGATCTTTGGCTTATGCCGCTTGAGACTCGGCAGGGTGGGCGCGTCCCGCTCGTCCCGTCGTGTTGCTCGCTTGGTCGTTGTGCGTTACTGGGAGGAAAAGATCGTTGGCACCACAGGTGGGTCATCCCTCCTGAGGCTTACTACAGTCGAGTAATTCAACCCCACTTCGCCCGTCCTCTTTCAGATGAAACCGACCGGTATTCTGTACCTTCTGACTCAAACAGTACAAAACCGGTAATGCTATTTTGAAACCGGTAGTGTACCGACGCGAACAGCTCTCGAAAAGGTTGGTCCGCGGACTCCGCGCTCCATTCACAGGACCCACCACCCACCAGGCTCTCAATCAGTAGCGGCATGGCGCGGACCAAGGTGTCGGCGCGCAAGCGCAAGAGCCCGGGGCCGGACGTGCAGCCGGAGGGCAGCGGAAGCAAGGCGGCGCGCAAGAGCGCCAAGCAGAAGGTCAAGGCCAAGAGCCGACAGAAGTTCGCGCTGAAGAAGGCCAAGAAGGAGCAGAAGCGCGCGGCCAAGCTCGAGCGCGAGTCGAGCGCATCGACGTCACCCGACGGGCCCGAGGAGAGCGACGAGGACGGATTCATTGAGCTATCTGTGGACACAAACAAGGACGCGGCGGTGTCCCGGCATGCGGCCAATGGCGGTGGAGCAGACGTGGAGGAAGGCGAGGAGGACGCGAGCTCGAGCCGCCTGATGCTCGAGTCGGTGCCTTGGATGGGCGAGCGCTCGGGCTACAGCCACCCGAACCTTTACGTGTGCCTGCACGAGGAGATCATGGACTTTGTGCGCTTCATGAGCCCAACCGAGGACGAGATGCGCCGCCGCGACGCGCTCATCGACGAGATGCGCCAAGTCATTGGCGACCTGTGGGACGGTGCAACGCTTGAGACGTTCGGTTCGCACCACACGCAGATGTTCCTGCCCCGAAGCGACATTGACATGGTCATTTTTGACGTTGCGGACGGCACTGGGCCGCTGTTTGAGCTCGCGCGGAGGCTCGAAGAGCTTGATATGGTGTCGTACCTCGAGGTGATCGACAAGGCGCGCATCCCGATTGTCAAGCTCGTGCACAAGGACAGCGGCATCCACCTCGACGTGTCGTTCAACATTGCAGGCGGGCTCGCCACCGCTGACCTGGTCAAGCACTATATGCGTCTCTTCCCGGCGTTCCGCCCGCTGACACTGCTTCTCAAGTATTTCCTGGCCCAGCGTGGACTCAACGAGACGTTTGCCGGCGGCATTGGGTCCTTCCTGCTTCAGATGATGGTCATCAGCTTCCTCCAACACCACCGGCGGTCGCTCGACTCCACGCATGACGACCCCAAGTTCAACAACCTCGGCCAGCTCCTGCTAGGCTTCTTCACGCTGTACGGGCACGACTTTAACTACAATGACCTGGCCATCTCGGTGCGCAACGGCGGGTCGTACTTTTACAAGGAGGAACGCAGCTGGTACGACGGCGGACGGCCGTTCCTCATCTCGATGGAGAACCCGAACGAGCCGAGCCTCGACATTGGCAAGAACTCGTACGAGATCCGCACGGTCAAGCGCGCGTTCGAGTACGCGCGGCAGGTACTGCTGAACGAGATCCACCGCCGCGGACAGTTCCACGCGCTCTCGGGCAGCATCCTCGGCACCATTATCCCGCCGGACAGCCACCTGCTGGAGCGCACGGGGCCGGCGAACTTTGGCTTTGAGGTCCTCTTCCACGACCCGAAGAAGACGAACGAGATCCGGAAACAGTACGAGAAGCGCCGCAGCGAGGAGATGGAGAAGAAGCGGCAGGAGGCCGAGGCCAAGCGCGAGCGCGCCAAGTTGAGGCGGTCCAACTCGACCCAAGAGCCTCCGCAGAAACGCTGGCGCGGCCGCACGAGCCGGAATTTTTAACTCTGCGGCGGTAATTTTGTGGTCGATGATGCATTGGCGTGCTGTTTTCCGATGGATCCACAACGTATTGTGCTTACTCTAGACGCCTATACGCTTCATCAAGCCGGATCAAGTGGTCCAGACGAGGTCTAGCCCTTGTGCGAGGCCATTGAGGGTGGCGCGGGGCGGAACTTGATGTACTTCAGGCTTGGCGCAGAGCTGTTGGGGTTCGAGGGCTTCCACAGCCGGGCATTCTGCTTGCGGTACGCGCGCTGCTCGTCTGCCGACATGTCCTGCATCTTGAGCACCTCGTGCTTGCACGCCTCGCTGCATGCGCCGTGGTAAGTGGACGCACAGGAGGAGCACTGGAGAATCAGTCCGTGGCACATGAGGTTGCTGCAGTTGGCGTGGCGGTCGCAGGGCTCGCCGCACTGGAAGCACGCGCCGAGCACGTCGGGCGTCAGCTGCTCAAAGTCGGTCGCGCCCTCGCCCACGCAGCGCTGGTCGAACACGAAGTTCTTGCC